>JACGDI010005406.1:592333-621657 GCA_014898725.1 Jacaranda copaia | reverse complement strand
GAAAACCCAAGCACACCTGATAAGGGTACTTGGGTAAATTCACACCATGATCAGTTTATAAATCCCACTAGCACCACCACGCTTAAGGTATTGGAAATACACTATTCACTATACACTCTCTAAATACTCTCGATCTTACCAAAAATCTGACTTGTGCGTCGGAGTGCCTTAGCCGGAGCACCTCGGCTAGTTTAGTTTGTTCTCGATTGCAGATCTCAGGCCCAATATCATTCTAATCCACCGGAGTTCCGGACCGACAAGCTCTTTCCACCATCACTAAGTAATAAAAATGAGTTTGAGGTTCAAGAAAAAAATGTCCGCTTTATTATTGATTTGAATGCCCAATTATGTGATTGTAAAGTGTGGAAGATATCAGGCATACCATGTAAGCATGTTGCACTAGCTATTGCACATAGGGGAGAGAACATAGAAATGTACATTGTTGCCTATTTTTCTAAAGCTAACTATATCAGAGCATATAGTTATCCTATACACTTAATACCTGATCCTTTCTATAGGGTAATGTAGAGACTGATCCCCCAAGTGTTCTCCTTCCACTAATGAAACGATTGTCGGGAAGATCGAGAAAGAATAAGACAAGGGAGGTTGGGGAGTCATCAAATGTGACAAATAGTAGGAGGTCCTTGGGCTTGAATTGTAGTCAATGTTATGGATTTGGGCACAATAAGTGAAAATGCCAAAGGCGACCTATGAAGAGGACAATTGTATAGAAAATAAAAGGAAAATGGTCTACTCAATAGGTAATTTTAATTTCATTATTTGGACTTATTCATTATCTAATTATTATTATACTTAATTATTTGATTCATTTTTATTTTGTCCTTTTTTTTTTCTATTTCAAGAAGACATTCCTTTGGCTTAAATGTTGAAAAAGAAGCTCAAGTCAGGAGCTGGAAGTTCTACTATTCCTTATTCACAAGATCTATTGCTACCCCTAATGGACCCACTACCATTTTTGGAAATGCACCAGCTGGAGATAAAATTACTACTATTTCTAGAAATAAATGTATTGGAGATGGTTCTATTGCTATTGGAGAGGGCCATGTTGCTGTTGAACAGAACATTGTAGCTAGTACAATTGGAGATAGCCTTGCTATTAAAGAAAATGCCTCCACTACTATAGGTCTTGCAGATGACAATATTGGCTTTGATGATAGATTTTATGCTACTTTTAATGGAATTATGGAATCAATTATGGCAAGTGTAATTGGAGATAGGGGTTGTATAGATGATGCATTTAGAAGAGGTGATGGTGCATGCACTAGAGGAGTCAATGAAGTAGGAGGTGGTTTTGATGAAAGTGCTGGAGAACAATGATTAATGCTTTATTATCACTATATTTTTTCATTTCAAACTTGGGATTCATGAACCAAGTACACAGCTTTTGCTTGATGTCTTGTGCAAGCAGTTGATCTTTTTGTACAATCTTTTAGAATTGTATAGGGCTTTGTTATGTGAAGCAAATTTGTGTTGTTCTTCACATTTGAATATCTGATTAATGGTTAAATGTGAAATACTTTATTAGATTGTTGTGTTTTTTCTTATTTCAAGGTACAATATTACAAGTTATACAATTGAGAAGGGAAAGTTAATGTAATGTAGGATTTGTTCAAGAAGGCTCTATGTAACTAATCATTCAAATCAAGGTGTTATATGTAACTTCAAAGTTTACAAATAAAATTCAACCATCGATAAATTATATTAAAATAAAAAAAAGTAAATGCTGATATTTATTACTTTTAGTTAATATAATAATTAATTTCCAACCATTACATTAACCATTTGGGTTAATTTTTTACAATAAACCCCTCTAGTGCTTTCAATATTACAAATAGATCCACACATGCACGACACATATAAGGGTGTTTTGGTCCAATCACATGGTAAATGGTCAAGCCCAATCAAACTAAGGGAAAAATTGGATTTTTAAAAAATATCAATGCTGACATTAGCAAAAACCATTAATTTGACTAACAGCTAGATCTATTTGTTAGACAGAGACAAACCGTAGGGGAGGTAATTGTTATTTTGCAAACCTCAAGAGTAGCTCTGTATTTAGTCCAAACCTCAGGGGAGGTCCCTATAATAAACCCTAAAATTAAACATAATCTTTATGAGAATGTATTGAGTATGCAAGTCTATTCGAATTTTTTTATGTCAAATTTCAATTAATTATTCTATGACTTAAAATAAGTTAAAATCAAAACTATAAAGACATTTATGCGTGGTTGCAACCTATGACAATAACAATATTTAATTTAGGGATCTAATCTAAATTTCATTAAATTTACAAATAAAGACATGAATTTCTTAATAGGTAATGTTAAATTAGCAAATATTTTTATCACAAAAGCTGCAAATATGTCTATCTAATTAACCTAAAAAATACTATTTTAATAAACTATTCTATGATTCTCAAAGAGTTTGAGCACAAATAAAAGTATACTTTCTCATGCATAGTGATATGGGATGGCCTAGCAGGCTCAGCTAAACAGTTATCGACCCTAATATACACTTTTAGGCCTACCTTACCCTAGAGGCCCAATTGGGCAGTCGACCATCACCTTGTCACCTATGCAACAAGTTGGGCCAAGTCACTCGATCATAATTCCCAAGTCAAGTGGAGAATTCTCGACCATATTTGATGAGAGGTTTCAAGCTACTCATGCCCTTTAACCATTTCTTTAGTCGGCTTTGTCTACCAAAGGGGTCATCATAATACCGAATTGTATCTTTGCCACATTAAATGCCCCAACAAGCAACACGCCTCCGCATTAATGGTGCATGCCACTCTAGTACCACCTTTGCCTCTACTCCTGTCAGGAGGCACCACCAACGTACTATTCTATCTTGAAAAGCAAGAGGTGGTGCCACCTGGAATAGTACAAGGATGGGAGATGACCTATAGCCCTCATAGAAGGACAAAAACCCTCTACACTTGATAGGAGCATCTTGGACATATCATCCACCTAGAGAAGGTTATAAATATCCCATTGCCAGCCACTCTCAAAGTATGCTATTCTTTACTTTTCGCTTTTACTCTGCTACTCAATTTACCAAACTCAACTAGTACTAACTTGAGTGTCAGAGTGCCTTACCTGAGGGCACCACAACTAGTTTGATGTTTACTTGTGATTGTAGATATCAACCTAAGAATATTTCTCAATTGGACCACTCGACCAACTAGGTCAAATCAACCTAAACACTAACCCAATCCAATAAAGCAACTATCAACCTTATCATTTTAGTGTCGTCTATTAGAATATTAAAACTGTAATAAGAAAATAGTGAACACTGGGTGAGCCAGAATTGATCTAGAAAGGCCAAAAATAGAATAACAACGTCTCATTCTTCTCCTCAACATTAGCAAGTATTGTATGCCCCAGGACCTAATGCCTTACCAAAGTAAGTTGGTACCTTAACTATGCCCCAACTGATGTAGCTAATTAGTGAACAAATTTTTGCTCAAATTTCTGCTTAGCTCTCTGCCACTTTGAATCGGCACACAGCTATGCCTACCCTAATCATTAGTGTGACTTTATAACTACCACTGTCTAAAAAAAGATCCCTGAGGGATAGTCATAGTCAACCAGTATCTAGGCGATCGCCGACCAAATGAGAAGCCAGTCTTTGGTGCCTCCCCAAAGAAAAAGGTCAACATGATCCACAGGAAGAAACTGCAGATTCTATTGACCATTACGTTCAACCTAATCAAGCCTAGCAATGCGATAAGGTTGAACGTTTGACACCGAACTAGTAGGAGGAGGTTGGCGAATTAGCAGATCATGTGGCTCGGCCCATTCAAGCCTTATCGTGCAATAGGGCTAAATACGCAAGGCGTTAGTTAGACCAGAACATGATATAAGAAGATTGAGAAAAATGGGAAAAAGTGTCTTACCAAGTGCAATAGCTGAATAGACACCTCAAAGAGATATCAAGGAGAACCATAGGAAAGATTCCCAACCCTGATGGCCCCTCAAGGTTTTGCTAGGAAAACGGGCCACCGTTCATTTAGGAGAAAATCAACAAGCGTATTGCCATTAACGCTAGGGTTCTGATCAAACTTTCATGATATGATGGCTCAACTGACCCGAATGAGTACGTAATATAGTTTGAACATATGATGCAACTGCATGGTCACAACAAATATATAAATGTAAAGATGCTGATTACCATATTTCAGGGTATATTATGCTCGACTAGTTCAACAAACTTGAGTTAGCATCAATTTATTCCTATAACCAGTTGTGTGATAAGCTCCTATGCTAGTTCATTAGTTGACAAAAGGCAAAGCTCCTATACCTATTTCCACATTGTGAAGTAGAACAAGGGAGAGTCCCTCTGTGATTTTTTTCTAGGTTCAACATAAAGGTATTGAAAATTAACAACCTGAGGATTGAGTTCCTGATTGATGTCCTTTTCTAAGGACTCGGGCATAAAGAGTACACCAATGCTTTAGAATGATAATGCACCCAATCAACGAAGGAGTTGCTCGATCTAGCAGAGAGATATATAACCTTGGAGGAGATGAACAAACTAAAATTTGGTAACCTTAAGGATGAGAAAAAGAAAAACAAGGAGAAAGACGACAGGCAGCAGAGGGAGGGTCGTTGATCTCCCATCAAACACTTTAATGACTACATTCTACTCAACCTATTGAGGAAGAAGGTGTTGTTCACAATCTAGCATGACAACCTCAAAAAACTAAGTATGCTAACCAAGAGAGAGGCTATCAAAAATTGAAGAAATATTGCAACTTTCAAAAGTAAAGAAGCTACGACATGGAAGATTGTTTCAATCTCCATGATGAAATTGAAAAGCTGATCAAACAGGGCCATCTCAAGATATTTGTTGCTAAAGGTGCTCAGGCAAAAGAGGGTAAAATGGACCTCCTTATAGAGAAAGGTTGGTTAGCTAGATGAGAGAGGACAAAGGAAAGAAAATCGCCTAGGATACCTGCCCGTCCATTCAAGGAGTAATTAATATGATTGTGGGAGGTCCTACTGGGAGGACTTAAAATCAGTACGAGGCAGACACAAAGAAGGCTGGAATCGACCAAGGCCTCCCTAGTTGAATCAATATTCCACTCGTCAACCAATGCAGAGCCTATTTCCTTTACCAACATTGACCTCGCCCACTTCCAAGGTAAGAGCATCGACCACAAAGCTATCTGCCCTATGGTGGTCTCAATTGAGATTGCCAACTTTAAAGTGAGAAAGGTTCTAGTTGACAATGGTAGCTCTACCAACATTATTTTCCTATCGACCTTGAAAAGGATGAATCTTGGCTAATTAAAGTTTGAGCCTGTATGCACACCCCTAGTTGGATTTTGAGGATCGAAGATTATATCAAAAGGCTCCATCAACTTATCCATATCATTTGGGAAAGCCTTCTGTAAGAGAACTCTCATGATCAAGTACCTGGTCGTCGATGCTCTATTCGCCTATAATGTTATAATTAGGCGACCAACTCTAAAGGACTTCAAGGCTATTATCTCAATGTACCACATGTAAATCAAATTCCTGACCCCAGCAGACACAAGCGAGCTGCTGTGTAATATTAAATAGATATAGCGATGCTACACTATATTGGTTGAGTCGAGTGAGCAAAAAACTCAATCACAATTGAAAACCTCGAGGAACTCCCCTGTAGAAAAACCTAAAGAGGACCATGCCAATAATAAGAAAAAGTTGGAAAAGGCCAAAGTAGAGCCCATTAAGGAGTTCAAAATAGTCGAGCTAGAGCTCGAGAACCCCGGACAAGACCACCAGGATTGGAACTAATATGGGCTACCACATAGAGTACCTCATGGTCAATTCTTTATGGTGAAATATTGATGTATTTGCATGGAAGGCATCTGACCTCTAGGGAATCGACCTTAGTGTTATCGTCTACTACCTAAACGTCAACCCTTCGTACAAACCTATGAAGTAGAAGATGAGAACTTTCATTGCCGAAAGATGCCAGATCATCAAGGAAAAAGTTAACAAACTCTTAAATATAGACTATAGTAAAGAAATCCAGTACCCATCTTGGCTTTGTAATGTTGTGCTTGTCCTCAAGAATGAGGGAAAATGGAGCATGTGTAATGATTTCACTAATTTGAATAAAGCTTGCCCTAAATATCCTTATCTCTACCTCGTATAGATTTATTAGTCAATTCTACTATTGGTTGTGAACTGTTAAGTATGATGGATGTTTTTCAGGGTTATCACCAGATATTCATGGCATCTGAGGATAAGGACAAGACCTTTTTCATGATCCCTAATAAGGTTTAATACTTTTTGGTCATGCCTTTCGAGCTAAAAAATGCAAGTGCAACCTACTAAAAACTGGTCAACTTTATGTTCATGGATGAGATCAACAAGTCTGTAGAAGTTTATGTCGATAACATGATTGTCAAAACATAAAAAGCTAAAGACTACCTGCTCGACCTCAATCACACCTCTGCTATATTGCGAGCATTCAACATGAAATTAAACCCAAACAAGTACATGTTTGTAGTTTGAGGAGGTAAATTCTTGGGTAATATGGTTAGTCAAAGAGACATTAGGGCCAATCCACAGAAAATCCAGGTAGTATTGGACATTTCACCACCTCGAATAGTCAGATACGTACAATGTTTGGTTGAGAGGATCATAGCTCTTGGTAGGTTTAATGCTCATTTGACTTACAAGAGCCTACTTTTCTTTAAGATACTTAGGAATTCTAAGACGTTGGGCTTCCAGTGGGATGAAAAGTATGACTAGGCTCTGGTCGAATTAAAGAAATACTTATCCTCACCTCCTATGCTCACTAAGCCAGAATTAGGAGAGGTGCTGCTTATTTACTTAGCTATTTTTAAAACCTCGATAAGCTCAATTCTGGTTTGCACCAGAGATGAAAACCATCAACCAATTTATTATTATAGCAAGGAACTAAAAGGGCCAGAGCATAACTACTTAAAGATCAAAAAGTTTGCCCTTACATTAGTTACTGCGACTCAAAAGCTACAACCATACTTTCAATCCCATGTAATCATAGTACTGACAAACCAGTCATTGAAACAAGTAATCCCAAAGCTAGACACGTCTAGGAGATTAACAAAATTGTCCATTGAGTTGGGAGAGTTTAACATTACTTCTCAACCCAGAACAACCATTATAGCACAAGTTTTGGCAGATTTCATTGCGAAGTGGGTCAATCTCCCTGAACAAAAATGTTAAACCCCATTTGTTTGGACTTTACACATCAACGAGTCAATAACCATGTTAGGAGGTGGCATAGGTATTGCTCTTCATTCCTCATCAGTGGGAAAATACAACTCTCCAATTAAGTTTACTTATGCAGTCACCAATAATCAGATGAAGTATAAAGCCCTCCTCACTAGAATGAGGATGGCACTCGATCAAGGGGTAGCAATAACCAACTCCCAGTTGGTTGTGGAGTAGGTCAAAGGAAATTTTGAGACTAAGGACTCAACAATGAGCCAGTATGTGGTAGAGGTCAAATGACTACAATAGTTGTTCAAAAAGTTCACCTTTTAGCTAGGTACCTCAATCAAAGAACAAGTGAATGGATGCCCTGTCCAAATTTGCCAGCTCGATTAGAGGCACAAAAGATAGAGCGATAACCTTTTTGGTCACCGACAACCATCAATTGGCATCCTCGAATAGAATTTTGTGGGGAGTAGAGCTGTAAATGTATATTGAAAAATTCATTTACTGTTTGCATTCATATTCGTTGATACAAAATTTATTCGCATTTGTTTAAAATGGATATTATCCGTATCTGATTAGTAAATATTTGATTATAAATGGATACAGATATTGTAAATATGTATCCAATCCGTTTAATATCTGATTTGATTGTATATTTATTAAATAATATATTTTTATATTTTTTAATAAAAATTTCATAATTCATATATGTATATATATTTTATAATTGAAGAATTGGGAAGGAAAAAGAATAAATTTAAAAAATTATTGTAATATAAAGAAAAAAATGAAGAATAAAGTTAATCAACGCAATTATTGTTGGTTAACTTTATAATTAATATACTTAAATGCCATTATTATTATGCATAAGTACTAATAATCAATTATAAAGTTAATCATTAATTAGAAATTACACTATTTGTTCAATTGCTTTCTTTTTAATGAAATTATATAGTTTCTTCTATTAATTAAAATATGTTTTTGTTATAAATTCATAGATTTACATATTTGGAGATATGTAAATAATTATTATCGAATATGGATATAAAAAAATAATTCAAATACGAATAAATTTAATAAAATATAAATAAATTTAAATAATTATAATCGAATATGGATATATCCGAATTCGATCAATATCCGACGGATACGAATTCGGATATCAATTTTTAATATCTGTCAAATCCATATTCATATCCGAATATTCAAAAAGCTAAATGGATACAAATATGAAAATAGTATATTCAATTCGTTTAATATCCTTTTACACCCTTAGTGGGGAGCACCAAGAAGACACTTTCTTCATGGTAGGATCCAATAAGCTTTACTTGAGTTAGGGCATAGTTCCTAAAGATAAAAATGAGGCATGCTGGCTTCGAGGACAAGCCACCTAGTTTGCTCTTGACGAGCACGACTAGCTCTATAAAAGGTGCTTATGGTGCTTGGATCCCGACTAAGCTCACAAAGTCCTAGAAGATATCCACGCAAGCATGTGTGGGAACCAATTAGGAGGAATATCCCTTGCTCATAAGATTAGTAGATATAGATACTTTTGCCCCACTTTACTAAAAGATGTTGTTGACTTTGCTTGAAAGTGTCCATCCTGCTAAGTCCACTTGAACATCCCACACCAGCTCGCGACACCCATGATTGATGTCTAGGTCACTTGGCCATTCAACTAGTAGGGGATCAATATTATGGGGTCTTTGCAAAAAATGATGAGTCAAAGAAAGTTCATAATTTTTGTAGTTGAATATTTTACCAAGTGGGTCGAGGCTAAAGCCGTCCCAAAAATAATTGATGTGGCCATCAAAACTTTTATTTGAAAAAACATCATCTACTGTTTTGGTCTCCCTAAAATCCTCATTTTAGACAATAGGATAGAGTTTCAAAGCAGAAACACACAAAGCTAGTGTGAAGCCTTAGGGATTGCCCAACACTTCACCTCGGTGGGGAACCGTCACTCTAATAGCTAGACAGAGGTAACGAACTTAGCAATTCTCGACCATCTAAAAGCTTGAATATGGGGGATTGAGTTGAGCTGGGTAGACAACCTCTTTGGGATGTTATAGGTATATAGGACCACCCCCATATAACCATGGGTCATAGCCTTTATAGTTTGGTTTATGATTCCGAAATAGTCATCCCTTTTGAACTCATACAACACCAACTCAAGTGACTCACTTCAACCCGATCAAAAATATATCTGAAAGAAAACTTGACCTGGAGATAATTAATGAGTGAAGGAAAAAATCTTATAACACTGTGCAATGCTATAAACCAAAAATAGTAGAGAAGTATAATAAAGGGGTCCGACAATGTCATTTTAAGGTTAGGGATCTAGTTCTCAAGAAGGTAGAAATACCCAAGAACATTAACAAACTCAACCTAAAATGGGATGGACCCTATACTGTCGTTAAGGTGTCAAAGCATAATGCATATCGACTAGCCAACATCGGCAGTAACGAACTTTCTTGTCCATGGAATGCCATCAACTTGAAGAAATTTTATGTATAAAAGCTTTGTAATAGTTTTTGTATTGTTTGATATAAATTAAGCTTTTAGCAACTCTCCTGTCATTTACTTGTAATGCTATAATAGCAAACACTCATTTCTACCTCACTTTTCTCAAAAGTTCACGGTTAACCCCGCAATTGACCTTAAGAAGTAGCTTTACGTTGCCAAATTAAGGCTTTTGAGCCCAAAGTTTGCAATTGACCAAAAAGTAGCTTCAAGCTACCAAACCAAGGCTTCTAAGCCCAAAGTTTGTAGTCGATCTCATAGTCGACCAAGAAGCAGCTTAAAGTTAAGTGATCAAACTAAGGCTTTCCAACCCAACATTACCGAGTGACCTTATAGTTGACCCAAGCAATAGCTTCGCACCAACGATTAAAGGCCTCTTAGTACCCATAGTCGACTATAATCAACCAAACTAAGTAAAATCGTATAATACATTTTACCAAGTATGTTCAGTCACCTATTGACCATATAGTCGAGCAGAACTTTATGAAAATACTGGTATGATTTGACTTATCGAAATAAATTGGACTTATCCAAACAATGATCATGAGACTTGACCATGAAGTCGAAGATAATCATAAAAAAATATTAAAATATTTCTTTGCAAAGGTAATAACCTTAATTAGCCAATGTTGCATTTAAGCAGTCATTATTATGGGATTTATGTTAATTAATCTAGTTATCAACCATTCACATTCAACAAGTCTATAAAAGTCAAAACAAAGTAAAGCACATAAGTGGCCAATTAGATGTTGATGAAATAATAGTTCTATTTCATTGAATGAAATCTTTGATTACCAACTTTAGTACAAAAAAAAAGAGAAAGGTTACAAAGACTATAGAATAGCCCATACGAGTGGACCATAATCTTAGTTGCAGTAGCAAAAACATTAGTGGTTACTTAACCCTGTACCCTTAACCCAAACTACCTAAGCGCTCTCTTAATAGCTTGATCGAGCTCATCGCTTAACGAAATTGGAACCACAATAGGGCCATTGGCCTCCTACTCGGGCGTTATTGCCACAAAAGAGAGAGGGGTTGGCCTTAGTCACGAAAGCCCTGCCTCATCAACTAAAAAGTTAGGGTACAACACATATTCTCCTACATCGACCATACTATCCCTAATTTCAAAGGCAAAGTTGAACTCTTTTGCCATAACAGCAAGCCTCCTTGACACCTTTGCCAGTCTCATTTACATAGTAGTCATGGACTCAACCAGAGTGTCCCTTGTAGTGTCCTCTTCAGTAGCGCCTTCCTCGGGCTCAGGATAGAGCTTAAACTACTTATTTAGAATGGGGTTGATGCGGTAAAGGCATAGCCTAGAGACTCAAGCTGCTTGATAGCTTTTTCAAATACAATCCTCACATCATCAAGTGAAAGAACTGTATTCACGTCCTAGAAGGCCGACCATAACATGAATTGCTGTACTATCTCATTTCATATCAACGGCAGCTTCTTATAGAATTATGCTTGGGCCTTCTACATTGCAATGTTGTGCCCCACCACTCAACCAGAATTATAACTTTGCTTAATGTCCAGCTAAGCTTTAAGCAACAACTCATCTATCCTACTCTTTTTTTTGAATAGCTAAGACCAACTGTTGATCTTTTATTGTGAGCAACATCTACGATCTTCTTCATCAGCTAGTCGACCCTGGCTTGGGACAATTCAAGCTATACCTTTATGATTCCATTTCATCCCCCTTCCATAGTTGTTCTTGATCAGCTAGAGCCAGCTCTGACCTCTAGTAGAAATGATAGCCAAGCTGGCTCACCTAAAAGAAAAAATTACTTATTAGAAAAGTATGATTGACCTATAAAAGAGAGCACTCAATGAGATACTTGAACCAATGACACATTTACCATGTTGCAATGGTATGTCGAAGCCTTGAGCAACTAGTCCAGCTCAAGTCCATGAATTTTTTCTGGCTGAATGCGAAGAGCTCAGTTACCATCACTTTAAGTGCAGCAGCACCTGTTGACCTCAACGACATGATTAAGGTAGAGTTGTGGATGGCTATGGTGGGCTCAGTCCTAAACCTAGGCGTTGACAGACTAGGTAGGTGAAATACTGCACAATTGTTGTGCTTACCAAATAAGTTATAGCCCAAAGACTGGCCAGCTTTCGCGGTCTTCTTTTTTCCCTTGTTGCTCACTACCCTCTTTAGAGCTGGGCCTCTTTCCTCAACCATTTATATTTTACCTCAATCAGTGAGGTTGCTACTACTTATCATTGCTGATCGAGTGGGTGACACTCTTGAAGTTGTTTCAACCACTGTAGGTGTCAAGGCTGTGGTTGAGGTGCACTCACGTCGAGCAATCATTTCCTTGGTAGTGCTTCTTATTCCTTTGGGCTTGAGCTATTTTCTCTTGTCTTGTGCGATTCATTATCTCTTCTTGATTTGCCAATAGAAAAGATAGTGCAAGGAAAAATAATTAAGCTCAAGTAGAAAGATAGAAGAAATAGAACCACAATCAATAAGAAAACTACCTAGTCGATCACCTACTAGAAAGTTTAGCTCAACTAGCGACAAGCCAGCCAGCACCGAACACCTTTCCTCAATTAGCACTAAGGCCTCCATTTGGCTAAACTCAACTAGATTCTAAATAAAGTTGTTTAGCCAGCTCAGGGTTGGGTTGCCTAGCATCTTGATGTGCCCTCTCAACTACCCCCTTAAAATATTAAACTCCTTAGGCTCTCGAACATAATGAAATTATTTATTCCACTCCTAAACATAGGAGAAGGAGGGGGTTACTAAGAATTTTTGATGCAGCCACACCGTGAGGTAATAGAGCTTGGATTCTTTATGCTACCTAACTTTCAGGACATTGGGAAGTGAAAGAGATTGGAAAAATTAGCAAAGAAAATCGATTGGTTGAAAAAATGCATCAACACAATAAAGTTTTATATAGTCAAAAAATAGTTGGGCAAGAGTTGCGTTATGCAAACCTCTAGACCACTTAAAAGGTCAATCATAGCTAGCACAAAGAGGAACATAAGCCCACATCTAAATCTTTCATCAAAAATGGTAATACACCCCTGTGGAGGTCGATGCATCCTACCCCATAGATCGGGAACTAAAAGCTCATACGCGACAGGAACATGGTAAAGCTCTCTAATGCATACCAGATTGGCAGGGGTAATCTTCAAAACAATCTCACTATAATGATTAGGTGTGAAACGTCAATCATGCGACGCTAGCACCTCACTTGGGCTAGCGTTGCCCCCAGAAGCAACCCTTTCGTCACTCGAGCTACTAAAAGTCAAGTTTAAACTTGATGAGCTACTATACGTACTCTCACCCTCACTCCCCCCATGGAAAGGTACCCCCTAGGACCTAGTGGTCCCACTATCTGAAGTATCTAACATGTTTAATAAGCAACAAAATAAAAACTAAAACTAGAAGATAAAGTTCATAGGATCTCGATGAAACTCTAAAAGCGTGAAATGGAAAGATGCTTTGTGAATTCAAAACTCGACCAGACCAAATGCAATAAAAGTGTAAAATGAGTATTTTCACCATGCCTATTGATAAACACAAGGGTATGGGAGCTCAATCGCTGGTAATAATTACACAACCATTATTTGATGATTTGTATGGCTCAACATAATAGATGCATTAAATGCATCAAAATCTTGGTCGAGTATTCAAAAGTTGAGTGTTTAAAACCTTGGTCAACCGTGCAAACTGCCAATGGTATCATAACTACTACATATTTTTTCTCATCAATAAGCTCAATCAGGACCACAAGTGGGGGGACTTATGATATGGGATGACCCAATAGGCCCAGCCTAGTAGCTATTAACCCTATAATACACTTTCAGGCCCACCTCACCCCAAAAGCCCAATTGGGTCATTGACCATCACCTTGTCACCTATGTAGCAAGTTAGGCCAAGCCACTCGACCATAATCCCCAAATCAAATGGAGAGTTCCCGACTATATCTGACGAGAGATTTTAGGCTGCCCATTCTCTTCAACCATTTCTTTGGTCAACTCATTATTGACTAGAGAGGTTGTCCTAGCACTGAATAATATCTCTGCCACATTAATGCTCAACAGGCAGCACGCCTCTACATTAATGGTGCATGCCGCCCCGTTACCACTTTTGCCTCCGCCCTTATCAAGAGTGCGTCACGAGCATACTATTCTATCTTGAAAAATAGAAGATGATGCCACCTAGGATTGTACAAAGATGGGAGATGACCTATAGCCCCCATACAAGGACAATAGCCCTTTACACGTGATAGGGACATCTTGGACATATTATCCACCTGGAGAAACTTATAAATGCCCTATTGCCAGCTACTTTCAAGGTACACTATTCTTCACTATACACTCTTACTCTACTACTTGATTTACCAAACTCGACCAATATTAACTTAAGCATTGGAGTACCTTTGGTAAGGGCACCTTAGCTAATCTGACATTTGTTCGTAATTGCAGATCTCAACCTAGGAATATTTTTCAGTTGGACCACTCGACCAGCTAGGTTGAATCAGCCCAAACACTAACCCAATCCAGTAAAACAACTTTCAACCTCATCATACTGGACTATTGAGATGTTTCAAATTTTAGTACTAATAGTTACTATCCTAAACCCTAAATTCACTGTTTGATATTAGCTATTACTAATTTAAACATTTCTTGGCAAGATTGTTTAACAAACTTATTAATTACAAGTTAATATATGGACTAGTGCCATATATCGATGTATATTAAAGGATCACATCCTTCTTATAGCTATTCATCATATATGTAAGTGTTGACGAATTAATTTTTTTGGCATATTGAAAGGTGTCATGTATAAAACAATATGTTAGTTATTAATTTAAAATTTTTTATTTATATATTGACATTTATTATTAGGGTTAATTACACATATCCCCCTAAGGTTTGGTCTAACTACAATAAGGTCCAAAGATTACACAAAATTACAAATGCCCCCCTGAGGTTGACGGTCAACCATTAAGTCAAACAATTTTTGTAAAATGACTATATTATCTTTGATTAAATATATAAAAAAAGCAAAAAATAAAATAAAATGCATAAAGACTAAAATAACCTTAACAATATAAAATAACAAAAACACCCATGAAGTTTTACAAAAATAACAGAAGTAACCATAGTTAATAAAATTATAAAAATACACTAAAATTATTAATAAAAAATATAAATTGTAAAATAATTGAATAATTATATATGTATATATGCTTTGGGTTAATTACAAATACCCCCTTGAGGTTTAGTCTAATTACAAAATGGTCCAAATGTTTCATGAAATTAAAATATATAATTTTTACCTATTTATTCTGAATTAATAAAGTATTTGAAATTTTTTATCTTATTTTTAATTAAACTATGTATATAAATTATTTTAGATATTTTTCACTGTTTAATATTTTTTAAATTTTAGATTTTTATTATTTTTTAATTAATTAATTATTGGTATGTTAGATATTAATTATTTTTATATATTTATTATTTTAATATTATATAATTATAATTCAATTAATAAATATTTTTTTCCATTTAATATAATTAAATCAATTAAATTATTTATATAAATTATTTAAGATATTTTTCACTATTTAATATTTTTAAATTTTAGATATTTATTATTTTTAATTAATTAATTATTAATTTGTTAGATATTATTTTTTATTTTTTATTTTTATTAATAAATTGCTTGAACTAAATTTAATTATATTATTTTAGATGTGTTTTTATTTTAATATTTAGAATATTTGATTTAAAATTATTAGTATTATGGTCATGTATGATAATAGATTTTAATTTTATTTTGTTAATATTTTACTTATTTTATTTCTTAATTAATAAGTAATTTCAACTTAATCTAATTAAATTATTTTAATTATAACTATTATTTTGATATCAATAATCATTATGTAATATAAAATTATAAAATCTATTTTATGTAAGAGATGAATTTAATATTTTTTTTAATTTTTTACTTATTTTCTTTTTTAATTAATAAATAGTTTAATTAAACTTAATTAGATTATTTAACTTAAATTTAAAAATTATTCAGCATTTATGTAATTTTATTAATAATAAATATATTTAAATTTATTATGTGTAATTTAAATTATATTAAAATTACATCCTTGTGGCATGAAGAATATTATAAATAGGTTCAAGGGTACTTTTATCTTACGAATAACCACAACAGTAATTAAGATACATTTTTGGATTTTCATGCAAAAATTTTGATAGCGTCAACATTTTTTTGCATGAAGGCTAACAGATTCTAAAAAATGTAAGATAGAGCAAAACCTCAAGGCAGTATTTGTAATCAAAATTTTGAGTTTATTTGTAAATAGGCCAAACCTCAGAGGGACTGTGTAATTAACCCTTATTAAATTTTTACCCTACAAGTAAATAGTTAATTTGAATTAATACTTTAGTATTTATTTTTTGGGCAAATCAAACATCAACAAGTGTGTCATGGTGATGTATCACAGCCAATCAAATTAAGTTTGGTTGTCTAGCAATTCTTGACTAAACAAGTTGTGACACATGGCATATCTATATGCATGGACCAATCAAATCAAAATATTTGATGTTATATGTTAACATATGTATCATAAAGATAATCATCAAAGATGTCCAAGTCATATGTGGGTCTCCTAATAAATACCTATATAAAGAAGTGTTTAGGGATACTCACATACATATATACACACACTCATATACTCATATACACATACATTCTCAAATCCAAGTCTTGAGTCTTCAAAGCTCAAGTCTAAGACTCAAGTTTCAAGCTTCAAATTTCTACTATGATGAAATATTGCTACCATAAAAGTCCTATACCTCTTCAAAGCTTCGAATTATAAAGTCCTTTCATCTTAGAGTTAATGTTCATTTTCAAAGAAATTTCATAGTGTTCTTTTATCAAATCAAATGATACTACACCATATATCCAACAACAATCTTCTGACCCTTAGATCATATATTGGGAAAAGAATCAGGAGATTAGTTTTGTTATTAGGAGATTTATTTTCTTGGATAAATTGTAATCCTCTTTTATTCATTAATATAATTCAATTTGTCCATTATTTTCCTTTGTCTTGTGGTTTAATTTTTGTAGATAATGAAATTTGATATGGAAAAATTTCTAGCATGCCCAATGGAACAAATCCTACCCTTCATTTCTTTCTCCTGCTTGAATTTTGCAAATATTCACAACCACCCAATGGCATATAGGAAGAACCAACTTTCCTTGGTTGAAAAAGATGCTATTGACCTACTGCTAATGCTATCAATTAGCTCATGATAAGGGCAGGAATATTGATTTCACTCCATTTGATGATTCAAGCTCTGCAAGTTTAAGGGAGACAAATCTTAAGTCATCATCTTCTGCTGAGTTGCTCGCTACAATGACTGGAGCAACAACAATAGATGAACAACTTGCTCGAATGGCTCAAGCTGTAGCTGACCTCCAAAAAATTGTTGAAGAGAAAGATCTACAAATTACATAACTCATGAACAAACAAGAACAATTCGTCTTGAAGGATTTAACTACAACCATTAATTTTCCCTTGGCTATGCAGTGATGGGGAAATAAGTTAAGAAGATGCCTAACAAGTGAGAAACTGATCAAAAGATCAATGACTCTACAAGTTCTATTAGTATACTATATGTTCAACAATTGCAGGATATGATCTCCAATAACATTAGTGCTCAATATGGCATGCTTTCTCAAAGTTCTATTGTGTATTCAATGCTCCATACAAAGAGGATTGACTCACTGAGGATGTCGATAGGGTATCAACCACCAAAATTCCAGTAGTTTGATGGGAAAGAAAATTTAAAATAGCATATGGCTTATTTTGTAGAGGTGTGTAATAATGTAGGGAATTATGGTGATCTTCTTATGGATTAGTTCATGCATTCATTAAAAAGAAATGCCTTCGATTGGTACATCAACTTAGAACTTGAATTCATTTGTAGTGCCCCCTCTCGAAATAACACCTAAGCTTAGACACCACTCCAGTTAAATCTTAATTCAAGCCCATAAATAAGCAATATATTCAATAAGCCCCTCAAATTTTTTTTCAAAACTTATCAAAAACATATAACAGCGGATTTCAAACTTAACAAACCTCATCAAAACATGAATTATGTACCATCAAAGGTCTCATAACATCCAACATAACATTTACATGCCTTAAGTCATAATTTAGTCTTACATATCACAATATTTCTAAGATAAAGCTTAACACTTGAGGAAATCCATATAAATATACACACATCTATTCTATTGCAAAATTCCATTCACCGATCCAAGACTAAAATCCAAGTCCATCACTTGATCCTGTCTGAGAAAATCAAGGTAAATGGGGGATAAGTCCAAAGAACTTAGTGAGGGATAATTGTAATCACATGCAATAGAGATCTATTGAGGATGAATTAACTTAATAGATCATAGTTTAATAGTCACATAGAACATAATAAGATATAGTTGAACAATCAAAAAATAATTAGATGGTCTGAAAGTAATCTATCAGTTAGAATACGGTCGAATGATCAAAGTACGGGCAAATATCATAATAGTTGTATACTAATCAAACTGAACTAAACTTACTCAAACATATCAGAACAAATTTATACTGATTAACCAAACTTACCCAGGCATAACTACCTAGTATAGAACTTACCTGAGCGTATCAAGATGGTACAATACTTACTTGAGTATGACAACTTGATACATAGCTTGGTACATATCTTACCTAGGCAGATTGGCTTGGTGCATAACTTACCCAGGCATATCAGCTTGGTACATAACTTATTACTAACATAACTAACCCAGGACATGCCAATTGAACTAACTTACCCAAACACAATAACCTAGTACAGAACTTACCCAAGCATAGCTTGGTACACAACTTACCCACATATTTCAGCTTGGTACATAACCTATTACTAACAAAATAAATCTATGACATACTAATCAAACAAACTTTTCCAAGCATGATAACCTGGTGCAGATCTTACCAAAGCTTGATAATTTGGTATAGAACTTACCTAAACACGATAACCTTGTACAAAACTTACCTATGCATAGATTGGTACATAACTTACCCAGGCATATCAGCTTAGTGCATAACTTACCCAAGCATATCAGCTTGGCACATAACTTATTACTAATAGAACAAATCCATAACATACAAATCGAACTAACTTACCCAAGCATAACAGCTTGGTACACAATAAATTATTGACAGAATAAATCCATAATACCATTCAAATTCAAACTCAGATAATTGAATGAATAGATAACAAAATGATTGGATAATAGAACAATTAGATAACTGAATGGTTTCAACTACAGAACAATCAAATAAACTATAACAGACAGAAGTTTTGGGTGCTAGAGCAAATAGGAAACAAAAACAAAATTAGGAAGTAACCCTCACAGAGGTGTCTAGATCAATGAATAGATAATCTAATGAGATGTCAAATAATTCACATATTTCAATAACATAGTACAGTTAGTAAAGAAACAGGAATGAACCCTTACAGGGGTTTTCAACAATTAACGAGTAAATCTATACAAAATAATAACCCAAAGTGGGAGACCCTTATAGGGCATGCACAAATACCCAAGAGGTTAAGATTCTTACAGGATTCAATAATCAACAGAGTGCTATAATTTGATCAAGTACCAAAATGGTAGATCCTCATGGGGATCAATAATCAACAAATAGTTGTAATCAAAATAATAATCTAAAATGGGAAACCCTCATAGGGTTCAATAATTAATGAATAAGCTATAATCAAGTCAAATACCATAGTGGTAGACCCTCACAGGGTTCAAACAACAAGAATAATGACAATCAAATCAGATATCAACCAATAGAACTTCTCAGGGTTTGACAATTAATCGATAATAATAATGATAGCAAAGACAAGCATTAGATCAACTAAACCTCACAAGGTTCAATCATAATAACATTTCTTTACTCAAAGAATTACCAGGTCAGTGGATCTTTACCTTAATCACGTAGGTGATGCAGTCAAACTCTACTAATCGTCAGGGTTAAATTCTCCACCTATTCAAAAGAGTGACCTTATATTAAAATCCATGTTCAACCTTAACGATCACTAACACTTAAAATCATACCAATAATAGCCCTAAATCTGAGTGATTATACTATTGATATGTTGGTTAGGGTTTGATTAGATATTACTACCCTAAACATGTTATTAGTATATGATATATAGATGTATATGGGGTTCACTTATATATATAATTCCATAATGATACTCAATATTGATTATAGTAATCCAGTTATCAACAAAAATCCAAACTTTAGTCAATTAAATCATGATTACATAAAATTAGGATTTTCTACACGTAGTATGCTATATAACCTAAAATCCAAATGAAATAGCACCATTTTGGATTCACTAGGCTAACTTAATTGATAAAACATGTTCTAATCATATTCACAAGTGTTGTGTTTGACCTATCTATTCAAATTATGCGATAATATAAGGTTAAATGAAGATCAGAACATCTAAACATCTACATGAAAATACATATATCAAAACATCGCTTATATACCAATATCTCACAAATGAAGAAGAATCTTATCGATCCATCTACGTGCATGTATTTCTAGTAGCACAACAAAGATTTTATCTTTTAATCACCACTATGCCACCTCCGCTGTGCTGCCACCAAAAAACTTCAACGACACCACCGTTCAATGTGCTTTAGCTCAAGGAACTCAACCCCCAAATCAATTTTTGATTTTGACTCCAAATTAAACTTCAATTTCACCAAAAATTGAAACCCATCACCTGGTTTCCCCATGCCTTCGATTGTTAATTCTATCATCTCCGGTGGTTGTCTCTAGCAATTGATGGTACTACCATTTCCTGAGCTCACACACATCAAAACCTAGTAGTTATTTAGGTCATTAGCTTGTCATTGCCAAAACCCTACTTCCACTATGAAACATCATCGTTGGCCACTTGACTTTCCACCACTAAAATTGCCAGTTTCATGTGCACATCATGTCATCATAACCCTGGTGATGAAGAGAAACGTTTGGTTGGGTTGGATTACTCGCTGGGAGAGGGAGAAAGAGAGGGTTCGGTGGTGATGAAATGAAATAGTGGGGTGAAAGGTGGAATTTGTTTTTTATAAATCAACTTTGATCAAATTATAAATTGGCCCACAAAGGTTTGTAAGAAAATCAATCAAGTCTTAGAGTTTTAGGAAAACTAATTTGAACCCATAAAGTTTTATAGAACTTTTACCTTAAGTCCAAAAATATGCAAAAATTACACAAAACCCCTTATAATTTATCAACTACAAGAATCAAGTCCAGAGAAATTAAATTTTAACCCATAAAACTCCCAAATGTTGGTCGATCAAGTTTTCCTCAATTGTTGAATCAACCCTGAAACTTTCAAAATTCTTACAATCAAGTCCCTTTTTATTTATTTATTTCGAGACCTAAAATTCAATCAACTAATATCTTGATTCCTAAATATTTATTTTTAAAATACCAAATTTTAGGGGTGTTACACCATTGATAGATAGGATTTGAACTATGATCATGATTGAACTTACCAATGCAAAATAATGGAAGGTGGAGCTGGTGGTACACTATATCAACCATTGGCATGCATTAAGTTTGAACTAGAAAGATAGACTCTTAGAGACATCTTCAGTAAAGATGTGTATTCAAGGTATGTACTAGAGATTTCTATCCATTCTTTAAGGAATTAAACTTTGCACTTTTGGAGAATTGGCTACTTATGCCCACGACATAGAACTTAACATTACTAATCATGGAGTTGAAATTCTAGTTGAAGACCAAAAGAAGGAAAAGAAAAATTCAAAAAAAAGGGAAAAATATGCCAAAAGCTGCTACTGAGGAATCTATGGTAATCCAAAAAGCTTTCATCAAAATTCCCGTAAGCGATCAAAGGTTGCTAAAAAAATTGGAGATCAATGAATTTCAACAAACAAGAAAACACTAAACGAAATGCAAAAGAAAGAGTATCCATCTCTAGATTTTTATGTTTCTTACATCTTTGATGAATTATTAACTAGGAAATTGATTGAACTATCGAAACCAAAATGCCCTGAGAAGATAGAAGAGTAGATGTTCCAAAGTTTTACAAACATCATTAGGTTATTGGTCATCTAATAAAGAATTGCTTTGTGCTTTCAAAAATAAAGCCATGGCATTGGCAAGAGGCAAAAAGATAATTCTTAGGACAAAAGATGTTGTTGGGTCAAACCTTACCAATGCTATAACAATAGCTAATGCCACTTGTGTTATGTAGAGTAAATAGAATTTATTTTCCTTATCTATGTTCATAGGGGCATCAATAGTGCTTTACTTTAGATGTTTAGATCCAGTACTAATGAAAACTCAATTTGTTGATAAAGTAACTATGCTGGAAACAAGTTCTACTACTGAAACTGAATACAATAGTGAGTGGATTCTTGTGATGTGCCGATGAAGAAAAAGATAATGTGTTAATCAATCTCATCTTTTGGAATTAAAGGCTTTGCATGTGGTTAGACACTCTCAACCAAGGATGATGAAAAGTTTAAGGGCTAGAATGGTAAGTTGGGGAATTCATTGACAGGTTACAAAAGGAGTCAACTGACTTTGAAAAATTATTTTCCAATAGTGTTCTTTGATCAAAAAGTTGAAGAAGTACATTTAATATCATATGATACCAAAAAGCATTATTCCACTTCCTATTGTACCGCTATTGCTTTTGCAAATAAGGACTTGCTACTAGGGCTAAAATCTTACATTAAGATATTTTTTGTTTCAGGGTTCATGTAGGAGCAAAAGGATAACTACATACTCACTAATGAAAGATTTACCATCAATATCATGCCAAAAATCCACCATGAAGAATCTAGAAATTTTTGTCGAAGAACTCTCACATACTTGTCAAACTATTCAAAGTTTAATCAAGGGTACCAATGAGCTATTTGTATGATTCATCTAGACCTCACAATCAGAGAGCTAAAAGCAAGTACTTTATTTCATGTTATTGATGCAAAGACTTCCTATTATCTACTTTTGGGACAACATGGATTCATATTAATGGGATGATACTTCCAACTCTTCATCAATGCTTCGAGTATTCAAAAAATGGAGAATTTATGAAAGTTAACGCATATGTAAAGCTATTTACTAAAGCAAAATCATACTTTGTCAATGCTAAACTCTATTTGGATCTTGACTTATTAAATGAAGTGCAACTAACAAAAGCTCTAAGCAACCACCTAATTGAAGGGAGAGAAGTTTGCTCTAAAACTTTAAATAAATTGAAGATTACTGAGGTTTTGACAAGCAAACAATGCAAGCATGATGACAAGTTTAACTTACTAATCTTTTGACATATACCATAGTCATTTCAAGAAAAAAGGTAAATTCTACTTAAAGTATGTGTTGAGTTAAATGGTGTTGCCTAAAGCCAATTGAAGATGGTAGAATCAAATGACTATCAAACTTTGAGGAAAGAGATGATCATGCCTTTGTTGACATAAGCTTATCAACCCATAGTAGACCATCTGTTGCAGGGACTTCTCACTAAAAATTCAAAAGGATATTTGATCCTAAGGCATATAAGTTGTTTGAAAAGTTTGGCTATGATTTTGCTAATCCACCTAATTTAGGTAAGCTTAAATGTGAGCTAATTGGAGAAAAGTTCATAGACTTAGTGAAGCACAGTAGAAACTAAGGAGACAAGGATTTAATGTTCAACAATCAAGAGAAAGCTTGGGATTTAAACTTGCAAAATCAATCAGGATATGTGTGACAAAGAAGGATAAATAAGTTGATGTCCAACACATTTCCACAAAAGATTGTATAAAGCGAGAAGAGCAAGAATGGAATAATCATTGAGTTTTCATATTTGATTGTCTTAGTGCTCCTACAATTCATCCTTCTATCTTTCAATGACTTAGTGCTAAAAATCAAAGCAAGCTTAATACAAGTTTACATTTGAAAGGTTCTATGTTCAATCGACTCAATAATAATGCTGCAAGAAAAGCAAGAAAAAGAAGTATTAACGACAAGATTGATATGTTGGAGTTGAAAAATAAGAGTTAAAGTTTTAACTTATCTCAATCAAGTGATGCCAAATCTACAATCTTAGTCATTAGTATGGATAAACATATGAAAATAAAGCAACACGTCATAAAACACTCATACAAAAAGAATAATGTAAGGGTAGATGAAATAGAAGTTACTATCAGCTCTAATTACACAAATGTTGAACAGAAGTCAAATCCTGCTTCACATGATCCTTATCTTAAAGAATTCAGTAGATTGGTGGCAAGTGGTTTCATACAAGCCACAAACTACCCAGCATGGATAATGGTGCTTGTCCTAGTTTTAAAGAAAAATGAAGTAATGAAGTGGAGTATTACATTCCAAAGATTGAAAGTTATTAAGATTGAGCAGATATGTGATGAAGAAAATAATAAGTTACACACATGTAATCAAATCACTATTAATGAAGAGCTTGATTTAGAAATTTCCAAAGATAAAGTCCCATTAGCTTCTCCACAACTTGAAGATAATGGACAAGCAACTGTTGATGAATCAAAGAGTTTATTCTTAGCACAATAGAAAGCCATTTCCTAAATTTGTTAGCAAGCATCCTAATCTTGAAGAAGAGGAACAATATTTCAGAATCTTGAGCGAATACAAGGATATCTTTATTTGGACATATAAAGAAATGCAAAGGTTAGACCCAAAAGTTTCAATTCATCACCTTAGCATAAAACATGAAGCATGTCCAGTAAAGTAGTTGCAATGAGCACTCTTCCTAGAGCTCATTTCTCTTATTGAAGCTGAAGCCAATAAGCTTATTAACACAGGATTCATTAGAGAAGTTAAATATCTAACCTAAATCTCTAGTATTATACCAGTTAAGAAGAAAAAGGCTACATACATATTTACATTGATTTTTGATATTTGAATAAGGCATGTCCAAATGTAGATTTTTCACTACCTATTATAAAGCTCATGGCTAATGTAACTACTAGACATGAAGCTTTATCTTTCATGGATGGATCCTCCAGGTATAATCAAATTAGAATATCATTACAAGATGAGGATTTTACATCTTTTTGCACTCTAAAGGGAATTTATTGTCACAAAGTAATGCCTTTTAGGTTGAAGAATGTAGGTGCAACTTATCAACGAGCTATTTAGAATATTCTTGATGATATGCTGCATATAAGAATAGAGTGTTACATTGATGATCTAGGGGTCAAGATTAAACAAAGAAAGAATCATTTGGAGGATCTTGACATGGTATTTGATGAACTAAGGAAATACAACTTGAAGATAAGCCTACTCAAATATGTTTTGGTGTTACGTTTAGCAAGTTTCTCCGCTTCATAGTTTGCCATCATAGAATTAAAATTAATCCTAGTAAAATTGATGTTATATAGAAGATGCCACCACCAAGAAACTTTAAAGATTTGCACAATTTACAAGGTAATATTGCACTCATATGGAGGTTCAAATCAAATCTAGTGGGAAGACACCAACCATTTAACCACTTAACAAAGAAAGATGCTCTTTTCGTATAGGCTAAAGGGTGTGAAACTTCTTTTAAGAGCATAAAGAAACACCTTATGAATCCACCAATTTTGGGACCTTCTACATAGGGAAGACCAATAATATTATACACAGCAACATAAGAACGGTCAATTAGTGCTCTCATGGCTTAAGAAATTGAAAAAAAAAAGAGAAAGCTTTATATTATCTAAGTGCAACTTTAACTGAGAATGAGTTGAAATATTCCTCAATTAAGAAAATTTTCCTTACCTTATTTTATGCAATTAGAAATTGAAGCATTATTTTGAGGCATATTCCATTTAACTCATCTTATGTGTTGACCCCACCAAGTTTATGATTTTAAAATTTTACTTTCAAGAAGATTAGTTAAATGGATCATCATATTCAATTAGTATAAGATCACATATGTATATAAAAAAGTTGTTAAAGGACAAGCTCTTACTAATTTCCTAGCTGATCACCCCATTTTTGCAAATTAGGAACTATGTAATGAGTTAGAGAAGGATACCCTCTTCATTGAGATCTTGCTAGTGCGGAAAATGTTTTTTCATAGAGTAGCTTGGTCTAATGAAGAGAGGCAAGGAGCATCTTTATTTCACTAGAAAGACAAGTGTCAACATATTCTATCATGTTAAATGATTTATGCTCTAATAATATTGCGAAATATCAAGCTTTGATTATTGGGCTTTAAATGACACCAACAATAGAGATTTTGGAAGTTGAGGCATATGGTGATTCAAAACTGATTATTACTACGCTTTTAAATATCTATGAAGTTAAGAAAAGAAGATTTCATCCCTTATTTTCAGCTAGCTTCCTATCTATTGAAGAAATTTAAAAATGTTGTCCTAAGTTACATTCCAAAGAAGAAAAATAGGATGGTAGATGCACCGACTAACCTAGCTACTGCTTTGGCCCTTTTCAAAGGAAAAATGATAAATATTCCAATATGTAATAGATGGATTATGTCTTCACCCATTAATCGATGAAGATGAAGATTGGAGAAAATTACTGATTAACTATCTAAAGTATAAAAAATGGCCAAAAGATCCTCGTCATAGAATAGAGGTGCATCGGAGGTCCTTTCGCTTCATTTTATACAAAAATATTTTATATCATAGATTTTATGAAGGTACTTATTAACGTTGTCTAAATGGTGAAGAAGCAACTAAAGCTTTGACTCAAGCATATTCTAGAATTTGCAGAGCTAATTAATTAAGTCCTAAGCTTCACTTTCAAATCAAAAGGATAGGCTACTACTAGCCTACTATGATTCAAAGTTGTATAAGTCATGCAAAAAGGTGTGAGGCTTGTCAGATGCACTCTAGCTATATACATCAGCCTCCAGAATCCCTATATCCCCCAGTTGCTTTACAGCTATTCAATGTATAAGGTCTAGATATTGTAGAACCTATTGCTCTTAAATTATCGATTAGTCATGTTTACATGTTGGCAGCTACAAACTATTTCTCTATGAAGGCAAAGGCAATCCCCTTAAAGAAATGAAAAAACAAAACTGTTGTTGGGTTCATTTGCTGTGATCTAATTTTCAAGTATGGAACATCTTGTTATATCATTACTGATAATGGGAAGCCTTTATACAATAAGATAATAGACAAACTTTGCACACAACTTAGATTCAAGCAATACAACTCCTCAATGTACAATGTGGTTGCAAATGGTCTAGCAGAGGCATTCAATAGAACTTTATGCAACTTGCTAAAGAAAGTAGTGTTAACATTAATTAAAAGAGATTAGCATGACAAAATTGGGGAAGTTCTTTGGGCATATCGGACTACACATCAGATCATTACCTAAGCTATGCCTTATTCTCTAGTTTATGGAGTTGAAGTTGTTCTCTCTCTTGAAAGTTGAATACCTTGCTTTTGTATATCAATTCAAGAAAGACTTATTGTTGAAGATAATATTTGCCTTCAACTTGAGGAATTAGATGCGTTAGATGAGAAAAGACTTGAAACATAATAACAACTTGAATGTTATCAAGCATGTGTGATGGGGGCATTTAACAAGAGAGTTTATGTGCAATCTTTTCAAGTTAGAGATTTGGCGTTGGTGGTGAGAAGACCTATTACCATTACCCAATAAATGGGGAGTAAATTTATGCCAAAGTGAGATGGCCTGTATGTGGTGAAAGAAGGCTACACTAATGAAGTTTACAAGTTGGTTGATAAAGATGGACTGCATATAAGCTCCATAAATAGCAAGTTTTTGAAGTGATATTATCTATGAAAAAGTTTACTCCCTGACACATGAGCTAAACTGCACGTTGCTCCTTGACGTACGAGTCTACCCCTGGCTTGCATGAGTATAAACTATGTATGACACTTACTAAAGGTAATGCATGTAGTTAAACTACTAACTTACCCCACTACAAGTATTTCATGTGGATAAAATGTTAATACCCAACCTAGTCTAAGGCGATTTAATGATGGATACTCCTAGCCCACATGAACATAAACTGTGAATGGCACCCTCCCCCCCAAAAGAAGAATGTTTACTTGGAACTACATAATAACTTGATCCTTTGGATAGGGTACGTAGCCAACTTAGGAGTTATTTCCCAAGTTCAGTCATATAACTAAAAAAAGAAAAAAAGAAAAAAACATTTGGATGGCTTATGAATTTCAATCATATCATTGAGATAAGTTTGGGTTGCATATTGAACTCAATCATGTTGTTGGGATAAGTTTGGATATTTTTCCAAGTTCAATCATATCATTGGGACAAGTTTGGATGATTTACCAACTTCAATCATATCACTGGGACAAGTTTGGATGGCTTGCCAAGTTTACTCAAAACATTGATACAAGTTTGAATGGCTTACCAATCTTAATTACATCATTGGAACAAATTTTGATGGCTTACCTAGCTCAATCATATCATTGGAGCAAGTTTAGATTGCTTATCAAGTTCAATCATATCATTGGAATAAATTTGAATGGCTTGCTAAGTTCAATCATATCACTTGAATAAGTTTGGATGCCTTATCAAGTCCAAGCATATCATTGGAACAAATTTTGATTGTTTGTCAAGTACTATCATATTATTAAAACAAGTTTAAAATTTTTCTTTGAAGTTGGCATCAATTTGAAGAAATAGTAGATAAATAAAAAGAGGAAAGCACAAAGGAGAGTTTATAAAAAGAATAACTTTTTCATTGCATATATAGTAATTGAGTGTTTTTTTACATCCATGATATTAAAAAAGAAAAAAAAAAGAAAATGCTATGCAGCTAAGTGGTTATACGAGTAAATCAAAAGCTATTAGATCTTTGTGAGATTCTTCAAGCAGTGTATCCATCCTTTTTAAAGCCTCAACCTCTTTGTAAGTCAAAAATGGAATGCTCTCAAGCTATGAAATTTTCTCTCTCTTAGAAGCTACTTTTTTCTGAATAATAGGTACATTTTCTTTAGCTTTGTGAAGTGATTAGTTTGCATGTTCTTCCTTACTGCTTAACTCAACAAGTCATGTTTTTAACTCCTGTTAGTGCTTCAAGATTTGAAGAAATTCATTCTTAATATTATTCACCTCCTCAATTCTTTTATTTCTATTGCCTCAAACTTAAAAAAAAATCCTATTTTGCAAGGAAAAAATGCTTGCTCATAGGCCTTTTGTGTTTCTTTTTTAATTGAATTTAACATAGCCTTTATGTAGTTCGAATTACTACTAAAGAAAGATTTCAAATGGTTCAACCACAATGATATGTCTTTCATGCTTATTGGAATTAGCAATGCCATTGGTAGCTTGCATGTCATCATCAAAAGGATGAGGAATAGTCCTTTCAAGCAAGTCAAAAGGATTGGCCCCATTTATCGAACCAACACTACCTTTAAAAGTAATTGGGACTAGTACTTCAAGATCTACAAACTAAGAAAAAAAAGAGATTAGTGTAAAGAATTGGCAAATACACGAGAGCGAGAGAGAGAGAGAGAGAGAGAGAGAGAGAGAGAGAGAG
>JACGDI010005406.1:548674-583850 GCA_014898725.1 Jacaranda copaia | reverse complement strand
ACAAAAAATTCAGTGTGGGGAAGAAAATACGAAGTATAAAATTTAAAGTACTAACTGGGGCCACTCGATTTGATTTGCTTTCGCGATAGGGTCCTGAATTATTGATTCCTACAGTTAGAAAACAGGGCAGGTTACAAAAGTGCATGTTATAACGGTTAACTTAATTATTATAAAAATGGAATGTAATGATACAAAAATTCAATGCGACAGTACCGATTAAATTAAAACATACATGAAAAATATTTATAGTAAAAATTTTCTTTACCTTAAAATAAAATTAAATAGAACTTCATTCTCAATATATGTTTCTAATATTTCAATCAAAATATATTGTCTCAAAACATCGCAAAGTAAAATCAAATAAATCCTTATTTGTGTACGTATACATAAAGGCTTCGTTGTTAGGTATATATTTTAAATTAAAACTCGTGGAATGAATCCAGTATTGGATACCACTTTCTATTTCTGTTATGCTCTTTGTTACAAAATATAATTTTTTAATTTAATCACAATATATAGTATTTGCCATTTATTTCTGTCTTGCTACTGCTGTTGTAATTATTATAATTATTTATGTTAGTGCTCATGCAAGAATAAGCATTTTCGATAATGTTGAACATATTGGGGGATTGGGATAAACTTTTTTGAAAAAATAAAGAAAACGTACAGCAACAAATTTAGGGAACCACAAGCGTAAATGCTCTCTTAATATATCAAACATAAGGACTAAAAATTGTAATATTTTCAATGGAACCAAGACTAAGAATCATTAAATTTGTCCTAGACGCCATATAGTAAAATACATATATATATATATATATATATATATATCTCATATTGATCAACTGAGTTGAAATGTGAATAAAAATTGAAAAGTGAAGATACTAAATATTCTATATTTTTAACATTAAAAGTAATTGTTGAAAATTATTATAATAATGTAATCTACTTAATTTAATTAGGAATGCTATTGAAAGGAAATAACTCTATGACATTAAAAGACATAAAGCATTATATGTAGTACTATATTTTTTAATTATGTAATACCCACAAAATTAGTTATGGAAACAGGTGAAATTATTGCGTTGTGCTTGGCCCGCTGTCTTCTTTCTATTTGAGTAATTTGGGTCCTCTGAATAATGTCATTGGGTTGTTTTATATGTGTTGGAGTGCTAATTCAATGATGTGTATGTTTCTCCGAACTCTATCTTTGCAATAGCGATAGATCTTGACGTGTTTAAGGAAAATTACAAAAATTAATATCAGCACTCTGTAAAAATGTTTGGCCACTCAACTTATCTATGTGGTTTGTAAAGTTGAGGATCTAAATAATTAATTTGTTGTTTCATACTTTGTAATGCACCAAAAATTTTCGTTTCCTATTTAATTAATTACTTATATTATTTATTTTATTTTATATAATATTTCAATTAAAGACATAGTAACACATGAAATACAATTCTTTCAAGAATATATCTATATATGCATATTGTAAATTAGAAAATAAAAATTTAAATTCCCTTTTAATAATATAATGATAACTATCGCATTCAATCTTAATTTATATCAATAATAGATCTTCGAATCTTTATTTATAATAATTTTTTGGCTCTTCTTGGTTAGATTATAATATTACTAGGATTATGAGTTATCAATTATAGGACTTGTTAAATTTTATTGAATTAAAATTAATATTAAATAATTATCTTGGTCTCAAAGAGAGTATAATTAGAGTTCTCCTTAAATTAAACTACTTTTGTTTTTTTCACATGTATAATACGTCAAACTAAAATTCTAATCATACCATTAAAAAGAAAGAAAGAAAGAAAGAAAGAGAGAAAGAGAAAAAAAAGAAAGAAGGGAGGCGGCTGCGGTGGCAGGGAGAAGATAGAGAGATGGAGAGCACCGGTTTACACCTCCAGAGACTAGGTACGCAATCTCATATTGTAACACAGTCATGTATCTAATTGCTACTTTGGAGATGTGTTCCTATTTCTATGAAGATTCAATTATGCACTGAAAGCACTATACCTTATATTAATACCAAGCAAACTTTTTCCACCTCATATTCAGTTTTTGTTATTTTTCCAACTTTTCAGTTTCTGGGGACCGCATATGGCTGACGTTCTGACATTGTCCCTATTTATTTCACCCTTGTAGCCCGCAGCCACAATTTGATGTTTCACGCATAACTTGCACCGTGGACAAGAAAGTTTTGTCGCGTGTTGTGATTAATATATTTGGTGTTGGTTAGGTAGAAGATATTTCCATACATATATTGAATGGGTGATAATGGTCAGGCACTATTGGAGATTGAAAATTGGAGCAAATTTGTCGTAAAACACTCCGAATCATGCAAAATATTGGGCTTGGTGGAACTTACATCTCATGTAAGATTTTATAGGGCCATGACTTATTCATTCTTCAAGTCATTATTACTCCATTTGATGCTCATATTAGGTTTTAGCTAAGTTTAATTTTCTAAATAGATTGAAAACAAGAAATTAAGCTTTAACTTGTTTAGAACTAAATCTGAGAATAACGTGACTTATGCGGTTATTTAATTTAGTATTTTTGGGATTAGTCTTGTTGAAGAATTTAGATTTAATAGTCTTATGAAGAAGTGATGTCCTTAACTGTATATATATTAGAGTGCAAATTGTGGTCCCATGGATTATATATTAATTAAGTTTAATGTTAAATTATGTCAGTAGGTGGTCAAGGACTCGATATAATATAAACAACTTTTGATTCATCTAATAAGTAATGTGAGTGCTTAAATCTATAAATGTTATATAATATTATGTTTCAAAATTTAGAAGGATATGTGTTATAGTATGACTTGTTCGTAACTTGTTTTCAATTTTCATTGCACTATATATGTATTTCATTGCGCATAAAAAGAAAGATTTTTCTTGTTTTATTTCTTGATGAAAGAAAACATGTGTTTTTATAATTTTTAATGCTTCTAAACTAGTAGTTAAGTTCGATGATCAATTGGTGACTGAATTTACTGTTACTGTTATTGTTATTGAGTCCAACTTGGTTTGGGTGTGTGAGGGACTTCGACAACGAGCTTGCTGGCTGAACCCAAAGCTTCCATGGCCTAATCTTCCCAATACACAACAAAAGCCATTTATGGTTGAGGTGGGTCATAGGATTTTCCAATGACCTAGGCTCGAGCACCATTTTGATAAGATCGCACCTTGCTCGAAGCAATAATGAATTGTTATGGTGGGAGTCATAAGATTGGTTGGCTACAGCAAATACTATATGATAATTGTATTGAATTTGTTAGTCTATGAAAATGTTTACTAAATTCGTGTTTCTTTACCACTTGACCATTTAATGTTTTCCACTAATATTCTTCCTGAATATTCTTTTAACTAAAGTAATCATGTTAAATTCACAAATTCACATTACACACACTTGGCATTCACTGAGTTTCTACTCATACTCTACCTTTTTTTAACTTCCTTCTGACAGACCTAGAAACTAGTCGTGATGAGGATGATGAACCCGTCAGTGACAAGAATTAGAGTTGAATGATTTCTGATGAGGAATTAGTTTTGTTTTAGTTTCATTTGTCATATTGAGGAATTAGTTCTCGTTTTATTTTTATTGTTTATTGAACTTGTAGATATTTCAAGTTTTTTCATGTTTAAGATTTATTTGGACTGCATGGAGCATTAAGAGTTTATTAATGAATATGATTTTAATCGATGGCCCATTTTTGTTTTTTTTTTGTTTTTGAATTGAATTTCACGCCTCAAAACTAGATTGTGTGGTTCGAAATTTGGTGCGTCATATATTTTAATGAGTTAATAGTAATTATTCTAATTTTAAAAAATAATGACAATGCAATTATTTTCCTTTTACTTTTCTTCTATCTATAATATTCTTTTTAACTCTCTGATTATTTATTTATTGTTTCTATTGTTTTTTATTTCATCTAAACATATTCGTTTTACTTATTCTAATAGTTAAAAGAAATCCATGAGAATTATTAAAAAAATAAATGACTGTTTTATTTATTTTTGTATTATAAAATTTTAACATATGCATTGAGTGTACTAAATTAAAATAGTTAATCCATATATAAATATAAAAATAAAAAACATCTTACACATTCAAACTCGCGGATATGTCATGTCACACCAAATCTTGAATTACTAATTATACCTTAATTTCAAATTTAATTTTAAAAGTGTTACTTAATGTAAAATTGCAAAATGCAATATAGTCAAAAACAATTATTGAATGTATAGGCAGGTGCATATATTCCACATTTTGTAACTTTTAATGTAGGAATTATTTATTATACTTAAGTTTATGTTAATCAATATTAATAACTATATTATTCAGTGTAGTTTTTGTTAATATTATGCTATTGTTTTTTTATAGTATATAAAAATTAAATGTTTTATTATTTATTAATATTCCTAGTATCAATAATATGATAAATCAAGTTTATTCTATGCAAGGACAATGCGTGGCCAAAATGACTAGTACTATTATAAATTAAGCATCGCCCGAGCATTAGAATAACTATTCTGTTTGTTACTTAATGAATTAAATTTTAACAACTCTCTAGGTTCTTTTTTTTTTATTTATTTATTAATGCATGTACTGTGTGTTTATATATATACATTGATAGTAATTTAATTATTAAATGTACATTCATTGAATATAAAACAGCCAGTCAGCGACTTTCGACATAATGAAGCTTTAATTTTGTTTAATGATATTTACTCTCTCACTCTCTCTCAATTAAATATACGTTGAAAAAAAAACGTTTAAATATACTAACTCGTCAAATTCGCCGCTCAATGAACTTAACCCCATCAATCTGAAATATCAGACTTGAATACATAATTAAGTGGTTTCAACTTATATTTTTTATCAACCTGCATTTCTTGAGTTGGATTTAAATTTTTCATTAAAACTGTGCAGACGCAACTTTTTCTACTCTCCCACACACAATAAGAAAATAAACTTTTTGTTACAATATTTTTTACTTCATTAAAAATAATGTAGTAAAAAAAAATATTTACTATAATTTTTTATTATAGTAAGATTTTAAATGTCGTAAACTCATATTAAATTATAGCAATAAAGATATATTTTTTTATTACATGAGGTGAAAAATATATTTCATTTACTACAATTTTACATAAACTGTGCCAAAACATTGATGTATTGACTACATTTTTCATTGGTGATCAAGTAAAAACCATGAAATTTGTGAAAATTTGGTGGCAAAGATTAAGATATATTAAAAGCAAGATTTAATTAGTAATATTTAAGGTACAATAAAAAGTTGCTTCTAATTTTTATTATTAAAAAATTACTTAATTAATTAGTTGAATTATAAATTAATGACTAATACCCTCCAAAAATATTAACTACTCATAATTTTAATTGATAAAATTAGAGGTAAAATTAAATATTTTCTCCAATTTTTATTAATTAAAAATATTTAATTAATTAATCAAATACTTAACTTAGCTAGTTAGAAAAGTCTCTTAATAGTAGGAAAACCCCAAATTTGGAGGTAAAATAAAATTTTGCCTTCAATAATCTTTACTATTAAATAAAAAATTAATCAATTAACCAAACATATTTAAATTAGCTAATTAGCAATAGAATGACCGTTGGCCTAGTGACATGATCTTCACACACATAAATGCAAGGTCAAGAGATTAAATTCTAATGAACTCCTTGGGTGCGTGTCTATAAATGACAAAACATAGCTAATCAAATAGTAAAATTCATCAAAACATTGCAAATTAATTTGCTTTTACTATATTTAACTACGGTGAAAAATAATTTAAATATTTTTTTTACATTTTTCAAACTATGACAATTAACTACTATATACTATACTTTTTTAATTGTGGTGAAAGATAGTCATGCATTTTAGCTTTTTACCATCTATTAAAATTAGTAGCAATTGAAGATAATTACATAGCAAAAATCAATTACCATGGCTTAAAAGGTGTAGTATATGTAGTTAATAACTTTTTACTATGCTTAATTCCTATATTCAGAACAACGAAATTAAGCATTGAAGATGCTGAAAAATACCACTTAAAATAATATTATATTGGCAATTTTATATTTAATGATATGTTTTAAACATGCTACTTGTAGTGGTGTAGTTCAAGATATAAATCACACTAAATTACCTTTGTTTTGGCATTAACAAAATGCAACCAAAATTGCATCAAATGACACATTTAAATGTAATGGAAAATGCATTAAATAACATATCAAAGTGCCCTTGAAAATTATTTTAAATGACATGTGAATATGCAACTAATTAAAATTGCATGTAGCGGCATGTTAAAGTGCTACTAAAGTTCCTTTAAATAATAAGGTAATACACCATAAAAAAATTTAATAAATGACATGTTAAAATGTCATAAAGATACTTCTAAATAACATGCTAACATGCCACAAAAAATTTATATACTGATGCTAGAATGCCATAAAAGATTTCTTTAAATGATAAACAAACATGCCATAAAAATTAATTAAATAGCATGCAAAATTAAATGAAAAAAAAATTCTTTTTAGTGACATCTTAATCTGCTTCTAACGCCCCATATATGATATATGTTCATTATATATGAGTTTGCTATTAAGCTACCCATCAAATGTTCATTGTAAATATTCAAAAATATTATTATACTTTTATACTTTAAAAGTATACTTTCTCAATTATTTAAATAAATGATTGAAATTATTATATTAAATAATAAATTTAAAAAAGTTTGAGACATTCAATTTAGAGATAGAAAATATTCAAAAATAATAATAATATATAGGTGAGGAGAAAAAATAAGCAAAACTTAAAATTTTTATACTTCTTCAAAAATATGATTGATTAAGTAGATACAATAAAATTATACTAAGCAGTTAATTTCAATACATTATGATAAGATTATATGAAGTTATATATTTTACAATTATTAATAACTATATATACTTTATCTATTTTAGTGTGACATTTCTTTCACATAACACCATAACTAAATTGTGAGTTATGTTTTCTTTTTAGAAAAATGTATTATTTCTAGTTAAATACTTCTAACATGCAGTTATGTAAATAAAATTACGTTATGTTATTAATCAATTACTACACAGTATTATAGTGGCATTTTTTATTGCCATCACTATACTATTTTAATATGTCACTATACTGTAAAACAGCATCAAATCAGAGCTACTAAATAATTTGCACCATCTATCATAATAAATATGAGTGCCATTTTTCAAAGAAATAGTGGCACTACTTAAATGCCTAGCAAATATAATCATATTGGCATTTTCAATCAAATGTTACTATTTTTTTTGTCACTTACTAATCAAATGCCACTAAATATTATATTATAGTGACATTTTTCAACAATTATTACTATAGAACTCTTCCATGTCATTATACTACATAATGTCACTAAGTTAGTGATGCTAAATATTTTGTGGCATTTTTTGTAAGTGATAACATAAATAACTATGAGTGACATTTTTTAAGAGAAATTAGTGGTACTAGTTAAATGCTTTCAAATTATAATTTTGTTAGTGTTTTTAATCAAAAGCCACTATTTTATATGTCATCTAAGAGTCAAATGCTACTAAATATTTTATTATAGTGATATTTTTTTTAACTATCATTATATTATTTTTGTATATCATTATAAAATAAATACCATTAATTTATTGTCATTAAATACCTTACTTTGATTTTTTTTAAATGACACTATAACTATATATTAATGATATTTTTCTAAAAAATATTAGTAACACTAGTTAAATGCCTTTGAAATACATTTATTTTGACATTTTTAATCAAATATCACTATTTTATTTGTTATTTAATAATTAAATACAATCAAATATTAAATTATAGTGGCATTACTTTACAATTATCATCATAATATTTTTTTTTGTTATCATATTATAAAATAACACCCAATTAGTGCCTATAGGGTCAATTTTATTATAGCGACTATGCATATTTAACAATGGTGCCATTTCTCTCTGTCTTTTGTTTGATTCTTCATTTTCATTTGTTACAAAGATAATATTATTAGTGATCAGATTTTAAGAGTATTAAAATTGTCACTAATTATATGTGTGTGTATATATATTAAAGTGACAATAATTTATTATAATAACACTACAACAAAATAGTGCTTTAGAGATTGAATTTTTCCATTTTTGAACCCTTGTTTCCATGCAAATACAATGTAGAAATGAATCTTTCATTGTCTAAACATGTGGCTGATAGCTTGTTCTCTAATTCAGGAGATGAAGTAATATTTCAGTTTGTGAATTTGGAAACAAGTTAAATAGGCCTCTAAATGTGGTTCTAATTCTCATATACATATATATAATATCAAAATCCATCTCTAATCTATTTCCAAATTTACTTATAATATGTAATTTTTTCTTTATATCCAAATTAATAACATGCTCTTTTAACTTCTTTCACAACAAAATAACATTGACTTTTAAAGCAAACCCACTACATATTCAAAAATAATATAATTTACTAAATACATATAAAAATATACTTAAGTACCAAAATAAGTCCATTTCAACCACAATAATATAAACTAACTGATTGATACAACATCATCTCAAAAATCAAATAAACCGCTCATGTTAATAAATTCTTAAAGTTTAGTTGTGCCCATAATTTCACACATCCATATTGGTTATGACCATGTCATTGTCTGTAAATGCTTTCAAGCCTTGGGTTCAAATTTTCTTTGAAATATTCAGTTTTGATATTAAATTTAAAATATTTTATTTTTTATATAATAATTTATTTTTAATTTAAAATTTAAATTTTAAACTTTGAATCTAAAATCTCAAATTTTAATCTCAAAGCTTATTTATTATGTACAACTTTTAAATTTATAGTTTGATCATTGATAATCTTTTAGTGCTATATTAAATTATATTATGTTTTTAATAATAATTTTTAAAATGAATATTTGAATATTAATTATTTAATTTTTAGATATCTAAATATCACTACCATATAAATATGCATATTTATATATACAATTCCTTTTGTATGAATAAAAAGTAAATGTTAAATGATAGATAAAAAATAAAAATTCAAAATATATAACAAATAAAAGTTAAATGATGAAATTTATCTATTACTGAATAGAAAAGTATAGAATTAATATAATGATTTTATCTACTTAAGAATTTTTTTATGCAATAATTGATATTAAATTTACCATTATATATATTATGTTAAACTATTGTTCAAAATTAATGTACTTAGTAATAAATATCATAAAAGATTACCAGTGTAAAATAACATTTGACATGACTCTAATTTTACTAACTAATTATCAATTATACAACTTATAAATTTATATATTATTATCTTAATTAATTATACTCATTCTTTTAACTCACAACAGATAATAACATTTTCATGATCAAATGCTTTCTAATATTATTAATACTTTATTTTTTATATTGATTAAATGTATAAAATCATTGATTATAATATATATGACTAATGTGAGTTCTAAAACATTAATTACCAATATAGAATTTCTATAAATTAGTATATAATTATTTTATAATAATTAATCTTTATTTTATAATGATTAACGCATTTGCTAGAGGTAATGAGATAATATACCTTCTAGTTAATCAAAATACATAAATGTATATTGAAATTAAATTTATTAATTCATTATATGAAAATTATATTTATAATACAAAGTATATTGTTGTAGCACTCTCTCCTAGGATAGCACCTAAGTTGAGATACTACCAATTCAATCTTAATATTTTGCTCATAGCAAGCAATAGACCATAAATTTTCTCCTCAAATCCTTCAAGAAATGCATCATACCAACTTAACACACTCGGGTCAAAATATCCAAAACATAACATTTACAATCTCATGTCTTCATGAACGTTCATGACATATCACAACATCTTAAACTGACTTAAAATACATGGAGTTATATATATACAACCAAAAGTCTAGTATTTTACAAAATGCATACACGCTTGAAGACCTCGGTCACCATCTACACTTGTTTGAAGGAAATCCAAATGTTGTAGGAGGGTGAGTCCAAATGACTTAGTAAGGCAAACATTTGCGAGTAAGAGAAATTAGAATGAAATGGAATACAGTATACAAATGTAAAAAGAGCATTCCTTTTAAACTCAGTAACTAAAGCACAAGTCACAATATCTGGGCATTAGAGATCTGAAAGAGTTTACAGGATCGACGAACTAAATCCAAAATGGGTATTTCTTGTACAACACTTTGTGAGCTAACTCAATGCCATCCCATACTGACAAAGAGTCATTTCACTTTTAATACATTTCATAGAAGCTTTCAAAACTCGTAAACAAGATTAATTTTGAAAAGTACCAATTCACACATTATTCCATGAAAATCTCAAGTTCAAAATCTAAGGTTTTGATCAATTTTATAAAACAAGCTAGACAATAATATTTTATAAAATCAATGATACACTATATTAATAATATGATCGTAAAACGTCCTGTCCCCTTATATCCCTCGATATGACTGTAAAATGGTTTGCCCCCTTTTATTTCCTCAACCATAAGATAGCTTATCCCCTTATATTTCCTCGACCATAAGATGCCATACCCCTTTATATCACCTCAACGAGTAGCTAACTTGCCAAATTGCTACAACATAAATTGGTAAAATTGATCCTTGCCGATCAAGCTTTCCCTGAAGACAAGATTGCAACCATACAAATCGATAGGATCGATCCTTGCCAATAGGACCTTGTCAACCCTCGACTGCCCAAGTTAAGATTGCAAACCAAGTTAGCCAATAATACTATTTTTATCACTAATTCATTGGTATCAATCTATAAGAGGTCTAGTACTGAAATCCAGAGGTGCTAGTGGGAGCAGACTTAAAAGGAGCCCCCACTGGACATGCCCTACCAACTAGTGTGGCCCTTTGCTCTGCCGAGCACATATTTTACAGTACTGGCCAAATAAGACATTTAAATAAGTTAAGAATACAATAAGGAACAAGTTTGGAATAATTGTTATACACAATATACTAGCCGGTAAGGCCATTTCAATTATACATGATATATTGGCCAGCAAGGCCATTTTAGATTGCAAAATGATTTAACAAATAATACAGGGTCAGTTGGCAAGGCTGTGAGAAACAAGGAATAGAAAATGAACATCATGAATAAAAGTTTTAGACATTAGAATAGAAACAATCATTAACCCTCATAGAGGTTTACAAAATAAGTAACGGACAAAATTTAATAACTCAAGCAATTCATGGAGTATAATAACCAAGATGTAGCTATGAAATAAAAATGAGTTTAACCCTCATAGGGGTTTATAACAATGGCAAATAAGTATTAGAATATGCCAGATTGGTAGATCCTCGTTGGGCATATAAGTAAATACCCAAGCGGTTAGATTCTCATTGGCCATATAAGCATATACGCGAGAGGTTAGATCCTTACCTTAATAGCCTCATAAATGCTATCATCGTCTATCAGTCTGTGGGACTCATTTCTTCGTTACCTAATCTAAAAGAATAGACCTATTATCAATATCTTCATTTAACTGTAATAATTACAATTATAATATCAATAATATAAAATTAAAACTACTTATCTAGCAGGGCGGTTTTAAGCTTTGATCAACATGATAATATAGGTTGATTATGTACTATTTACACAAAGTACCTCAATAACTCAATTGTTCTAGAATTAGTCACGATGGTCTATATCGGTTTTGAAATAGCATGATATCGCTTTCTTATTTACAAAGTCATGATCATATCATATCATCATCCTAAATTACATAATATAGTCCAATTCCCTATATAATTAATCCTAAGTAATAGCACTTAGTCTTACATTACATAATCTTTATTATCATTATTAAGTCCAAATTTAGCATTTAGCACACATTCGAGTCTATTATGCTTATATATATATATATACTTCTACATGTTTCAGTTCTTGGTCCCAAATCATAATTTTGGTTTAATTAACTAATATTTACATTATAGGTTAGCCTAATAATTTACTCAATTTAAATTAGGAATCAATTAATCAATTAATCAAAGTTTTACCCACGATTTGATCAACAAAACCTCATATTCATGAACTAAGAACACCACTACGATCTTCATGTCAAGGAGAAAAAACTATCTCCTTACCATTGGTCATCGGTCATTGTTGTCTGCAACCACCGAAAAATGTCAAGACCACCACCGTTCTTCTCTTTTCTTTCTCTTGAATCCAACGGTATGCTTATTGTTTAATTTTGAGGCCTGAAGGGGCTCCAACCTAGGACCACAACCTTAAAATACCATTTCTACTATCGTTACTGTCACCCATTTTTTAGCTACTGCCATCGCTCTGATCAGTAATGTAAGGCCACGATTACATTCCCTATGACTCAAGCTTCCAGAATGCTACCCAAATTATGCATCTGACGCTGGCCAGCCATTAATCGCCGCAGTTAGTTTCCTGGGTCTTTAAATTATGGAGTTCTGGTGCTAGGTTTGTGTGTGTATGTGTCGTCGAGTGGTGGGGGGGTAAGGAAGGTAGTTGGTGGTGTTGAATGGTGGTGAACTCACTAGGAATAGAGTTGCCAGTGAGAGTGAGTGAAGAGAGAAAAGAGGGAGATGGTGTGGTGATAGTGAAGAATGAATAGTGAAGTTGGTGATGAGATGGTGATAATGAAAGACATGTACCCACCTTATGCAATTTTTTAAAAATTAACATTTAGTCCTTAATTTAGTAAGTGGTTCAATTAAGTCTTTTGGTCAATTGAAATATCATCTTGAACCTCATTGATTACAGGTGTTTTAGGCAAGCACCTAAGGTTTTAAATTTTTGCTAAATTAAGTTTTCAAAAATTACTAATTGGTTCCAAGAAATTTTAAAAAAAGTAATAATAATATAAGGAATAATTAAATTTCAAAAAATTAAAAATAATAAAATTTAAATTCTATAAAACATAAAATTTTGGGGTGTTACACCCTCCCTTCTTAAAAGAATATGGTCCCTGGATTCTCATATGAGTATTACTCTAACTGACAAAAATAAATAGATTTGGTCAGTCAATCTACATTATGTCTTTATTACATTTCGCTAGGATTGCTTCTTTGTGTCCCAATCCATTTTCACATCTCTCGAATACATTATATCTCTTGATATATGTGCCTCATCTAATAATCTTTCTTCCACTTCTCTGGCATGCATATTTTCTTATGAAATGGAGGGACACCTTGATTTTGGTATCGAACTCAAACATCTAAAACTTTCAACTTTTCCTTATATTTCAACATTCATATATCGTTGTCTTTGGTTTCATTACGTTTCATCTTGTATTTCTGATTGCACCTATTTCTATAATCACATTTGCTGTATTAATTTAAACAAAACACCCATTCTTAGGCTTTTGAATGGTTCTACTTCTAGCAAGTGAGCCTTTTTATCCCTTTAGCTTAAAGTATTGATCACTACATTCGCCCCTTTGGAGATTAGGTAATGGAAGAATAGTAGCCCTTTGGAATCTCAATCTGTCATGCTGTCTCATGTTCAGGTTCTCATTTCAATTAAATGGTTGACTTTTCTAAATTATTTTAGTTAACATGTTAGGTATTTTAGACAAGTGTTGTACAATTCTTCGTTAATAGCCAACAAGATATGGAAAACTATGAGCTGCTATAACATTTTTTATTTTTTTTCAATTGACTATCGCCTTTATCTTAGAGGAATCAGCCTCTACCCCATCTCGGGGTATGATATGCCTAAGAAAAGCCACTTGTTTTTCAAGGTCTGCACTTGCTAAATTTCACATATAACTGATTCTGTCTCAAAGTTTTGAGAACTATGTGTAGGTGCCTTACATTGTCTTGTCTAGTCTTTAGCTGGTAATACTCCTATCCAACTCTAGCTTTTAAAAGATTTTGGTCCCCATAGAAAGTTAAACAATACTTCTACGTGGGGTAGAGAGGTAATGAGCTCAATCTTTTGGGATTGCATCCAAGTATTTAGGTACCAATTCTTATCTAATAACAAAAACTTAGTTTGTATATTTAGTTTGAGAAAATGTGACATATAAGAAAGAATGTAACACAAAGATCATAAAAGGCATTATCATGGATTTCAAACATAGAAACCATACCGCAGATAAAATCTTGAGAGTTTACTATGTTTCTCTTAATGGGGGCATTAGCACTAGTCAGGCCCCTCTATCATCAACTAGGCTTCATAAGTTGTTTTCCCTTGTTTTCTTGATCATTAGAGGTGGATTTCTTACCTTTAGGACAAATCCTTAACAAGATATTGGTCACTACCACATCGCATACATTTCCCTTGCTTTTTCTAAGATGTAGATTCATTGTGACAGGTATCGCCACAAAACTCACAAGCTTTTCTTGGAGTTAGTTGGGTCGGATAAGTTTTATTTCCAATAAGAGAGAGGTGGTTGATTGATGTCTAAACTTGAACCCTCTGTTGTTTTCTCTTGGAGTCTCTTCTCTCTCCACTTTGAGCCACAAACCCAAAAGGTTTTCCCTTTTTAATCTCTTTTTTGGTTTTATATATCTCCTAAAGTTCTGATTCTACTTGTATGGCTTTATTCATAGCCTTGCTATAAGTGGGAAATCATATCCTAGAAGGGCTTTTCGCAACTCAAGCTTTAACCTTTCAATGAATTTTCTTATTTTGTGTTCTTCATTACTTAATATGTGAGGTGTGTATTGAATTAAACGATTGAATTTTGCTTCATACTGGCATAATGACATAGATCCTTGAGTAAGCTCCATAAACTCCCACTCTCGAGCATTCTTTACAACTTTAGGTACATATTTATTCATAAATTCACCTTTAAAGTTTTCCCTGGTATAGGGAGTTCCTTTCTGGTTCCACTGTGGGTCCAATAACCTCCACTAATGATAAGAATCTTCTCCTAAAAGAAAAGTAGCATATCTAACCTTCTATTTTTTCAGATAATCTAATGCTTGAAAAATTTTCTCAATCTCTTTGACCTATACTTTTGCCTTCCGATCATCTGGTTCATCAAAAAAATTTGGGGGATTGTGTTGAAGGAATCGTTCAAGCATTCAACGTATAGCTGATTCTTTACTATGTTGAGAACCACCAACTTGACTTTGCTGCTGATAGAACTGCCTGAACTGTTGCCACATGTTACATATCTATTCTACAGCTTGTCCTTTAATTCCCTAATTTAATAGTATTTTGTTCTCTGGTATGGGGTTTCCTTGATTAGAAATATTTCTTTTTTAACCTTTTTGTGCTTTATCTCGATTGATGGTAGGTCATCCTCTTCGACCTCGAACAATCCATGATAACGAGAAGGGATGAGGTTGTTCTTGCGACATCACTCAGTATGTAAGATCTTTTAATCCTATTAATTATGTGAAATCTACGGTATTCAATAGAAAACTCTATTGCCATTCAAACTTCTAGTAGCTCTTATCACATCGTACAAGGGTATTTTGAGTACAGTATAATATAGAATAGGATTATGTCTACATGGACTAACACTAGCAAGTAAAACCATGTTAATTTATACATAGGTTCATACAACATATTTGCTAAACTCATTGATAAGATTATATATAAAGCATAGTTGTCTTGTGTAAATACATATAACTATATAATTTAAGTATTCTATATGCCCCAAAATGTTAAATCCTAAAATTTTTCCATAGTTGAGTTAAGGCACAATTGATTATCTCCTGGATGCTAACCTCTTTTACCTTACCACTTTTTGGTAAAAAGCGTTGTTCCCTTCTATCCCAAATTAACAACTTGCTTTTTAGGGGTCATTTCTCACAAGTGATTTTTCCCATTGATCTTATATCACTTATAATCAAACCAGTTTGCTCTTCCATTGCTAATAATCTAGTTACCTTAGATATTTGAGTCACAATTATATATACATATGTCATCCATTGATCATCTTACATGATCTCCTTATGAAAATATTTCTTTATTCCCTTTTCAATGCTACCCTATGGTCGAACATATCAATCCTATTATTAAAATGTCCATTTTATGATAAGCACATCTTCTAAATCTTAGCCCTCTATGAAACTAAACACTCATTATTCCTAAACACCTTTCAATTTTCATGTTCTATTCTCACAAATTGCTCAGTCAACAATACAACCCCAAAGATTTTACTATCCTGCTAATCATCAACAAAGTCTCATGCATGATATTTTAAAGTAATGGACTCTATACTGGCTAGCCATTTCGATACCAGTCCTTCACTTTCTGATATCACACCGTATCCCAAATTTCACATCCTAAAAGAATTTCAAGTCAACCATAATCTCCATCAATCTAAAAATCCCATATTCCGAGGACTTTATCCTGGTGTGGCTTAGGTTTCTAAACCTAAGCTCTGATATCATCTCTATAGCAATCTCTCCTAGGATAGTACTAAAGTTGAGGTACTGCCAATTCAATCTTAATATTCTAGTCATAGCAAGTAATAGGCCATAAATTTTCTCCTCAAATCTTTCAAGAAATGCATCGTACTAACTTAACATACTTTAGTCAAAATATCCAAGTACATAACATTTACAATCTCATGTCTTTATGAACGTTCATGACATATCACAACATCTTAAACTAACTTAACATACATGGAGTTATATATATACAACCAAAAGTCTAGTATTTTACAAAATGCATTCACACTTGAGGACGTCAGTCACCATCTCCATCTATTTGAAGAAAATCCAAATAATGTAGAAAGATAAGTCTAAATGATTAAGTGAGGCAAACATTTGCCTGTAGGAGGAACTAGAATGAAATGGAATACAATATACAAATGTGAAAAGAGCATTCCTTCTGAACTTAGATAGCTAAAGCACAAATCATGACATCTAGGTATTAGAGATCTGAAAAAGTTTATAGGATCAACAAACTAAATTCAAAATGGGTATTTCTTGTACAACACTTTGTGAGCTGACTCAATGCTGTCCTATACTGAAAAAGAGTCATTTCAACTTTAATACATTTAATAGAAGCTTTCAAAACTTGTAGACAAGATTAATTTTGAAAAATACACAATGCACACATTGTTCCATGAAAATCTCAAGTTCAAAATCCAGGGTTTTGATCAATTTTATAAAATAAGCTAGACTAAAATATTCATGAAATCAATGATAACACTGTATTAACAATACGATCGTAAAATAACTTGGCCCCTTATATCCCTTTGATACTGTATTAACAATACAACTGTAAAATGGCCTGCCTTTTTATATCATCTTGACAAGTGGCCAACTCACTAAATCACTATAGCACGAATCGGTAAAATCGATCCTTACCGATTAGGTCTCCCATGAAGATAAGATTGTAACCACACGAATCAATAAAACTGATCCTCGCTGATCAAGCTTTAGGCCACAGTCAACCCTGACAGCCCAAGCCAAGATCGCAAATCAAGTTAACCAATAACACTATTATTATCACCAATTTAATGGTATCAATCTAGACAAGGTTTAGTACTGAAATCTACAAGTGCTAGTGGGAACAGACTTAAGAGGAGCCCCAACTGGACATGCCCTGTCAATTAGTGTGGCTCTTTGCTCTGCCCAGTACATATTTTATAGTATTGACTGAACAAGACATTTAAACTAGTCAAGAATATAATGAGATACAAATTTGAAATAATTATTATACATAATATACTAGCCGGTAAGGCCGTTTCAATTATACATGATATACTCACCAGCAAGGCCATTTTAGATTGCAAAATGATTCAATAAGTAATAGAGGGTTAGTCGGCAAGGCTGTGAGGTACAAGGAATAGAAAATGAATATCATTAATAAAAGTTCTGGACACCATAACAGAAACAAGCAATAACTCTCACAAGGGTTGACAAAATAAGTAACAAACAATAATTAAGAACTTAAGCAATTCATGGAGTACAATATCCAAGATACAGTTATGAAATGAAAATGAGTTTGACCTTCACAGCAGTTTATCAAAATAGCAAATAAGTATAAAAAGGTGTTAGATTGGCAAACCTTCGCTGGTTATGTAAGCAAATACCCAAGAGGTTAGATACTCACTAGGCATATAAGCAAATACTCGACAGGTTAGGTCCTCATCTTAATAGCCTTAAATATACTATCATCGTCTATCAATTTGTGGGACCTACTTCTTCGTTATCTAATCTAAAAGAGTAGACCCACTATCAACATCCTTATTCAACTCTAATGATTACAATTATAATATCGATAATCTAAAATTGACAACTATTTATCTATTATGGTGGTTTTAAGCTTTGATCAACATGATAATACAGGTTCATTATGTATTATTTACACAAAGTACCTCAATAACTCAATTATTCTAGAATTAGTCACGATGGTCTATATCGGTTCCAAAATAGCATGATATTGCTTTCTTATTTACAAAGTCATGATCATATGATATCATCATCCTAAATTACACAATGTAGTCTAATTCCTTACATAATTAATCCTAAGAAATACCACTTAGTTTTACATTACATAATCCTTATATCATTATTAGGTCCAAATTTAGCATCTAGCACACGTCTGAGTCCATTATGCTACATATATACTTTTGCATATCTCAGTTCTTGGTCCCAAATCATAATTTTGGTTTAATTAACTAATATTTACATTATAAGTTAGCCTAAGAATTTACTCAGATTAAATTAGAAATCAATTAATTAATTAATCAAAGTTTTACCCATAATTTGATCAATGAAACCTTAGATTCATGAACCAAGAACACCACTGCAATCTTAGTGTTGAGGAGAAGAAACTGTCTCCCCAGTGTTGGCCGTCGATCATCACCATCTACCACCTTCAAAAAATGTCAAGACCACTACCGTTCTCCTCCTTTTTTCCTCCTAAATCTAATGGTGTGCTTATTTTTTAGTTTTGAGGCACAAAAGGGCTCCAACCAAGGACCACAACCTCAAAACACCATTTCCACCATCGTGACTATCACTCCTTTTTTAGTCGTTGTTGTTGCTTCAATCAGCCATACAAGGCCACGGTTACATTTCTTGTGACTCAAGCTTTCAGAAATACTGCCTAGATTGTTTATTCGATGCCGGCCAGCCATTGATTGCCACAGTTAGTTTCATGGGTCTTCAAACCATGGAGTTTCGGCATTGGGTTTGTGTGTGTGTGTCGATCGGGTGTTGGGGAGGTGAGCAAGGTAGTTGGTGGTGTTGAATGGTGGTGAACTCACCTGAAATGGAGTTGCCCGTGAGAGTGAGTGAAGAAGGAAAATAGGGAGATGGCATGGTGATGGTGAAGAATGAATAGTGAAGTTGGTGATGAAATGGTGAGAATGAAAGACACGTACCTACGCTATGCAATTCAATTTTTTATAAATTGACAATTAGTCCTTAATTTAGTAAATGGTTCAATTAAGTTTTTCTGTCAATTAAAATATAATCTTGACCCTAGTTGATTAGAGGGGTTTCAGGCAAGTCCCTAAGGTTTTAAATTTTTGCTCAATTAAGTCTTCAAAATTTACTAATTGGTTCCAAGAAGTATTTTTAAAAATAATAATAATATAAGGAAAAATTAAATTTCTCAAAATTGAAAATAATAAAATTTAAATTCTATAAAACATAAAATTTTGGGGTGTTACAATTGTTTACATAAATATATTAATAATCATAAAGTATTTACATCACAATATATAGAAAATTTCCCTATGTATGAATAAAAAAAAACATTAAATGAAGATAAGAAAATAAAATTGAAATATTTAATAAAAATTAAAAACTAAATAATTGACATTATCTCTATTACCAAGGAAAAAAATTAATATGGAGTTCATATAATGACTTTATTTATTTAGAAATTTTTATTGCTATGAATAACAATGTATTTACCTTTGTATATGTTATATTAAACCGTTGATTCTAAATTAATGTATTTAGCAATAAATATCATAAAAGATTACCAGTGGAAAATAACATTTGACATGAATAATTTTGTTCATTCTTTTAACCCACAACACATAAATGACATTATCATGATCAGATGTTTTCTAATATTATTATTACTTTTCATTTTTTATATTAATTAAAAGTATAATGTTATTGATCAAAAAAATTTATTTATTTTTCCTTTTTTGGTTTTGCAATGGAAAAATCTATCGCAGAAGTTAGATTTTGCAATGGATTTCTTTCCATTGTGAAATTTTTCTGATTATTTTCTAGTATGGAAAATATTAGCGATGAAATTTTTCATTGCAAATTTTTTATTTTTTTAATTTTTTTACAGTGATATTTTTCCATCGCAAAATGCCAAGCTTAATTTGTTCAAAGATTGTCATTTTGTGACTAATTTTGCAATGGATATTTTTGTGATGGATTTTCCATCACAAATTCTATTGCAATTTGCAATGAATTTTTTCCGTTGCAAATTTCCAAAGGCAACTTTTTTAGTAATGTTGTCACGACTCTTCTAAGAAGCTTTCTCAACACTATTGTCATTATGAATGTCACTGTGTACATATAAAACAACATGCAAAAAGATAACTAAAAGAACAAAATTAAAACAAAATCACTGTAGAAGTATCGATCATTTTAGCAATCATTAGTGGTGGACGCTAAAAATAAGGAAAAAGTCACTAAAACTTATAGTGACCAAAATTAGATTGGTCACAGGTCCTCACAGTGGAATAGCTACTAAAATTGCTCAATGATGACTTCCTAACTTAGTTACTGAAGATATATATTTAGCAACCATTCAATAATGGTTAGTAAAGATGACATAATTAGCAACCAATTATTTACTCACTAATGTAAAAGTTCATGGTTGCTATAATATTAACATATTTGCTATAGATATACATACAATGACCACGTCGTTTTGGGCGGTAAAAATTGATCTTTAGCAACCAAGTAATTAGTTGCAATAGTTTTTAAATGGTTGAATAGTTGCCTTATTTAATATGTTTTAGTCATCACATTATGACAATGTAAGTGTCATTGCTAAAGAATATTTTTTAGCAACAAATAATTGGTGGTGGCAATATTTTTATTATAGTTGCAAGGTTTACTACATTTTGTATGATTCAGTGATCAAAAAATTACATATTGGTTGCTAAATTTATATTAAAAAAGCAAGTAATGCTTGCAGAATAATTTCAATTGGTTGCTAATGTAATTGCAAAATAGTTCAAATCAATTCTTATTGTTTATAAAATAATAACAAAATGGTAATTACGAACTATATTAGATTGATAATATTATATGCCTTCTGTTTATAGCATCTGGAGTGTGGCACCCTCACTCAGAGTATCACCTTAAGTGGAGAAACCACCAATTCAAGCTTGAAATCTAAATTAAATGATAAGTAGGAAACTTGAAATTTAACATCTTAGAGGTGAAACAACTCACTCGAACTCGAAAGGTCACTCCATTAGCATAATATATACAATCCAAGTCTCCTAAGTTCATACAACATTCACGAAACATCTCTTAAATAATAGTCTTGATTAAGTTTAAACTCTATGTACAACCATAACACCTAATCTATTACAAAATAACTTCATCTAAAACATAAGCCTCTGCTTCTCACCTAGGCTTGTCTGGGAAAATAAAGGATAACAAGCAGGGTGAGTTTTAAGGACTCAGTAAGGGAAATACATAATAGAAGTTAGAGAGAAAATATTGAATTGCAACAATAAATAACAAGACCTTTTGATAACAATTCAGATGATAATATCGTGATTAATAGAATCAGATTTAAACTTATAAGAACATGAGACATGTAAACATTTAGTAGGCCTATTGGCATCCTTCCTTATTGCTAATCAATCAATACAAGACAATAATCAATAACATTGAACTTGAACACAAGAACTTTCCCTTATCTTTCCATTTGCTTGAGCATACAGCTCGGCATGTAACAATCTAACTTTTATGGCATGGTCGATCGCATGCCAGATCCTACCACTCACAGTTTGCTACCTTTGGCTACCAGTAAGTTAGGAACATAGGTGGTACTAGCTAAAAAATCTGACATCGTTAATCCGTTCCGCCCAACTATTTTTTCGAACCTAGCCCTGGGCCTAACTTTCCATGGCATCCTTCTAGGTGGAAACTTCCCAAGGGTGTCCCCATGGGTGGAATGATGTAATTCCAACAGATAACAATTCACTTTCAAGCAATAACAAGAACATTATTTAACAACAAATGATAAGGCTTATTCAAATAAACAAGATACGTGAACAATTAGGAGGACTTTTAACACAATTAGGTCTACCAAATCACTTCAATATCACTATCACAATTATCAAGATCATAAGGTGAGCCAACAAGGTTGGGGCATAAGGGATAGAAATCTGGCAATATGAAGAAAGTTATGGGCACTAGAACAAATAGAAACAGATTCGATATCAAAGATAACCCTTACAAGGGTGTTCAAATCAGATAACAGATAATAAAATAAAATCGATATCAAATAATAACCCTCACAAGGGTGCTCAACTCAAATAATAGATAACAATTCAAATTTTCAAACACATTTCAGATTTCAAGCAAATATAGTACGGTATAAAAATGGAAAACCCACAAAGGGGCTTATCATAAATAACAGATAGATAGAAAAGGTGTCAGATTAGCAGACCCTTACCTTTAAAAGCCTCAAAAGGTAGCTACAATCAATGGCCTATTGATTTGCAGTTTTCTACTCTTCGTCACCTAACCATGAGAGTGATTTACTAATCAAAACTCATATTCAACTAGGATAACCTCTAATGATTAAAAACCCTACTATTAACTGTCTAAAATTGATAACCACTCAATTAACTCGACATGAAACTTCGTATAGAATTATCATTAAGAACTACTTTTAAAAATACAACTAATTTACTATTAGTTATGGGGTTCTTAATGATATAGGCAATAAATATAATCAATTTAGCTCTATATCAGTATCCTAAGCAGTAATAATAAGCTAATTAGTTCAATAACCCAATTATTGTCATTAAGGTCCAATTTTCCAAATTTTGGGTTTTTCTATCTTAATTAACTCAATACTCCAATTATCACATTTGATACAATTCTAGGTCCAAAATTCCAACATCAACCAGGTATGAAACACTTTCATTACCTATTACAATTCAAAATCAACTATTCAAAGGTACAAGAGATTTAAACAAATGAAAATGTATAAAAACCTTAATCTCAACCTTTACCTAAAAATATACAATTGAGACCTCAAAACCTCAAATCGATGGCACCACCGTGACCACCACAAAGAATAGAAGATTTGCTTGAGAGCTATTGTCATTCGTTGCCATTGAAAAATGTTAGAACTACCACCGTCTGTTGCGTTTCATCCTCCTAAGTCCAATAGTTTGATTAGTTTTTAGTTTCATGGCTTGGATGACCTTCAACCGTGGCTAGAAAACTCAACACCATTTTTCCACCACTGCATCTGTAAGTCCCATTTCCATCTCCGTCATTGTGCTATTCCTCCATGCAAGGTTACCAACTTGCTCCCTGAACCAAGAGCTTCCAAAAACATGGCCCAGACTATCTCTCTGATGCCACCTTGCTGTGGATCACCACCTACCCACTGCAGTTAGTTATTGGATTTTAGAACGTGGGTTTCTCTATCGATTTAGGTGTGTGCATGTGATGGGTAAGAGGGCTGGTGGTGAGGAGAGGTAGTTGGAGATGTTGGATGATGGAAATGGTTATCGGTGTGAGCTACCGAGGGTCACCAGTAATGGTGAAGAGAATGGTGGTTTGGTGATGGTGAGATGAAAATAGAATGAAGGTAAGGTGAAAAATGAAGAAATGGGTGTTTTATAAAATTCAATTTTTAAATTTTACAATTTAGTCCTTAATCTTTGTTAAGTTATTCAATTAAGTCTTCTATTTAGTTGAAATAATGTCTTCACCTTAGTTAACTAGAAAGGTTCCGTGCAAAGCCCTAAGTTTTCCAATTTTATTCAATTAAGTTCTCAAAAATTAAAAATTAGCCCCAAGAAATTTAATTAAATTAATAATGATATAAGGAATAGTTAAATTTCACAAAATTGAAAATAATAAAATTTAAATTCTATAAATCATAAAATTTTGGGGTGTTATATAGAGATAAAAATATCTCTACCAATTACTATATAAACAATTCCAACATTCAATCTTATGAAGAAACACCTACAAAATGAAAACTTTAGTATAAATACTTCACCAATAGAAACAGCATCTTCAACTTTTTACAAATGTAACTTTATCTAAGTAATACAAAGAACGAGAACAAGCATATAGAATTTGTGTACATCATAATAAACATAACAATAAATATTATTCAAATTTCCTTCCGCATTTCTTTATATAGCTCTTGAAATATATATTTGAACCTGAAATTGCCAAAAGATGGTGTAAATACTTTGAATTAGTCTATATGTGTTGCACATATCACCTATCCATAAAACTCAAAGAAAGAAAAATAGTAATTAATTTTGCCTACTTACCATTAATGAACTAGCATTTTTTGTTTAGTTTAGTCATTCATTTCATTATTTATTGATGGAGTTAATGTATAGATTTGATCCAAAATTTTGAAGTAATACATATAAAACATTTGGCATGCATAAGATAACAAAATGGATCAAAAGTTAAAACTAAAATAAGCTTTAAATGACATGCAACTTTGAATTGTACATACTACTTCAATAGTATTTGTTCTTAATGGAAAACTCCTCGGATCAGTTATACTTAAGATATATTCAAATCATGATCAAAACATTAATGATGATTATATGCCCTAAAGTTTTATTACAGCTTTTTAAGTTATAATAACCTTAATAGTCTTAATTTTCCAAAAGAAATCAAACTTATAACTACAGCAAAACATTCAACAACTTATGTTGTTTATTGAAACAAACACAAATAGATGTAATGCGAACAAGTATTTTGATCTCATTATTTTTATGAATTTTTTGCATGTCTACATGTACAGACATTAGATGCTAAGTCACAAAAAAATAAAATGTTGAGACCCTAATGAATTATAGATTCATGTTTTGCTAGCATTACTTTTGCTTCATAATTTAACAATTTGTATTGGCCAGTGTCATATTTCTAAAGGACATTTGAACAAGTTGCAAAAAAGAAATGTTATTCAAACAATCAGGGATTGAATTTTAAAAAGCCATTTTGAAGGGAGTTGACTTCTTTGTTCAATTAGTTCTCAAATATGGAAAATGATAAGAAAACAATACCTTTGGCATTCTCGTCAATAATCCAGCATCAACCACTTCTCCATGAACATCTGCATCATGATCAATCTATAATCAAAAGTTCATGTAGAATATTCAGTTTCACTCAAATAGACAAAAAAGAATGTAAAGAAATGACAAAAGTGCAAAATGGGATTTTATATGAAATATCTAATAGAGACAGTACTTCCTTGAATTTATAAAACAATGGATATCTAATTCCATCAAAATAGGTTTCATAATATCCAATCTAAAAAATTGAGAAAAATGTACATTGAAGTAACAAAATTTAAAGTTAGTCCAACAATATTAGCATAGGTTTAATTGCAAGCAATGAAGTATGAGTACCAAAGCTCATGATATCATGATAGTCATCATAAATAGGAAGATCTTTGGTTTGAAGAACATTCGACACATACAGACAAGCTAAAGAAATCCGTACTCTGCCTAGCTGAAAAACTTCAAAGTTTACAAAATTCAACACTATGGAGATATAAAGTAAGATAAGTTGATAGAGATTCCTGAGTTATTTACCATAAAAAGATCCAAGTTGGTCATTTATCATATACTAGAAAGTTGGATTTGTTACCAGTGCTGTATCATGATTTTCATCAAAAGCAGCTACAAGCCCACCATAATTCTTGCAATGATGCACTTGAAACTAGATTTCAAAGGAATTTTTCATTGATTGAGTAAATATGTTTCAATTATGCAAGATTAAAGTTTACTAATACACATCACAAATTAAGGTAAAGCATTTAAAACATTATTGAGAAAAACGACTCATCCAAAACAAAATAAAATATTTAAATACCAAGTAGAGGCTTTGTGACGTTGTTTGACATCAGAAAAGGTATCTTTTGTAATTCTTACATCAGATAATAGGAAGGTCTAAGTATTTCTCATTTGCTCAACCAATAAAGAGATTAAGAGATTTAACTAATTTCCTTTGTCATGTAGTATCAAGGGATAAGAGCATGCTGGATTTAGCACAATTAATATGTGATCTTGCATCAATAGAGGAATTATCGAGAATATAAATTTCTAGACAAACACATAATTTGAGCTAATAAATTAAACCTTAAATTTGGGTAAGACAACTTGAAAAATTAAGGTGGACTTAGTAATTGTGACTAACATGCTCAATCTGACTTTTAACTTTATATCAACCTTGTAAAAAATATGCAACCCTCAAGCAATCTTGTAACTTAACTATGTTGTTTAGACTTACTACCATTAATATATATTTTAGTTTCTATAAAATTGATCTAGGGTGTTAACTAACCAGATAGAATTAAAGTTGATACAGTAATTTTGTAACTTTATTATGTACAAAAAAATACCTATTATAGTTATTATAATTATATCAGAATGATATTAATTAATTTTTTCTCTTTTTGGATAGAGGTGAGGAAAGAAAAGGTGGCCAAATTCTCATTTTGTATTCATAGGAACTTAAAATAAGACTTTATCTTGTCATAAAATGGACCTATGTTAGTGCATGCAAATTCTTTCGGTTGAAATGAGTAATGAAATCATAGTTCTTTTTTACATCTTGAAATGAATCTTTAATAGGTGGAGTAGAAAACAAAAATATTGTACTCAATAAAATTAATGATGCATAATTTCAAATAATAAATAAAAACAATAGTGCAGAAACAATACATATAAAAGAAACACTACTAATAGTTTCATTTTCTATCAAAACCACAATTATCAAATTATTATTACCATGTTATTAATATCACTAACCAATAAATTAATCAAATAAAATTGAGTAGTGGTATATAGATCTACAATAAGAAGAAATTGTTAATATTGGAAAAATAAATATAAGAATTAAATAATGTAATGATAACTATCCTTCTACTTTACCTAGCTAGTCTACGTTTATATTCAGCCCTTTAGAATAATAAGTAAGAGCTAAATTAAAGACTTTAAATGGCCTAACAGAAGAACCAAATATTTTGATAGTCTAATTGAAAGAGTTATTTTCATTTCTAGTCTAAAATAGTAATAGTCGACCAATGCCCACATGTGTTAATTTATTTTGCATTAAAGGAAAAAAAAAAAAAAACAAAGAGAGAACTATTAGTTTTGATCTAATCCCCATTATTTAGAGTTTCTAAACAACTATTTTCTAGAAAGTTATAAGGTTATGGAAAATCATCTTTTTCTTCACCATCTCCATGAGTTTGATAAAGTTTTATTTAGCTTCTCATTAATCGTAATGAGTAACTTCAAAGTTCTTACACCTTAACCATATTTAGAGCTCAAAATGAAACAATATAGATAGTGGTATACAGATACAAAGGCTATACAATTTTTAAAAAGCCAATGTTTCAATACACTAGATATGTCACATTGCTTAATGTAATAGAGAACTTGAAAGAGAGATTTCATTTACCCATTACATTATTGTTTGAGCTTATAACATGAAAACAAAGCTGAGTTCACATAGAAAACATGGAATAAAGATGAGATTCCCATACAGAATTTAATATACGGAGAAGTTAAAAATTAAAAATTAGAGATGCACATTCATAGCTCATAGATGGAAAGAGTGAAAATAATTGAAAATTATATAAAAATGAATATATTTGATTTATTATATGTAACAAGCTAAATTCAAATGCACTTAATAGCTTGAATTGAATCTCAAATAAGATACAACCATATTGGATAAACACAACATAGCCCCTTATATTTTGTGTTTTGTGGGTTCAACGATTTTCACTTGTGGCATTAATCTTTTAATAATATTAGGTTGAGTGGGAAGTTGACTTCCATTCTTTTCTCCCTGCCCTTTTCCCACTTAAAGCAAAAAACTCAATTGACGCAGCAAAACTGAATTGGCGTGATACATTAGATGTAATTCTCACTAGAAAAAATGTTTCCACAATACTCGTAAAATTTTTAGTTTACAAGTAGGGAATTGCTATCATTTTCATCAACTTGCCACAAACATTGTATGATTTCACAATGATTAACTTGCCACTCAGAAGCAATATCTACAAGTCCAACTGACCACCACTAACAACAACATTATCAAAACACAAAAATCAAGAAGATATCTCAATAAATCGATTGCTAAGTAGTAGCATGATTGAAGTGATGATTTAAAATTAAGAAATCATAATAATTTACAAGTAATAAACTTCAAACACTTTTACCTCTCTTTTGATCCATAGTCTTGGAGAACTCCTTTGGATGAAATATTTTGTAGTCTATAGAAAGCAAAAATATTATCAAATATTAGTTTATTAATGGTGGATTCCAACCAAAACTCTCATGTACAAAGCTTTGGAGAGAATGCAAACCTAGAAATTTTCTAAAGGAGCATATTGATTGCCCACTAGATTAAAGTAGAACCTTTCAAGTCTCCATTTTTGCTTCCAAGTCGGTTATTTGATATATCTAGAATCTTGATTACAAGGACTCTAGCAATAACAACTCATCTATAGCCAATTTGCATAAAACAAGTACAATAGCATATGTATAGTCTTCTAACACACACAAAAAAAATAAACTAAAATAAAATAATTAAAGCAAATTTGCACAATTTATTAGGGTGAAGAGAAGAGAAAGGGGCAAGAGGTGATGAGTGTAGAGAAAACATGCAATGAGTGAATAGAGGAGGTGAAAACAACTATGGGTAAAAGTGGGATGTGGAAGTAATGGGTGTAGGGCAAGGAGAAAGGGCATTGGTGGCAAAGGGGGAAGAAAAAAGGGGCAATAGATTGATGGGGAGGGCGGAGAGAGAGAGAGAGCACTAATCTTTTGAAATTTTGGGGGGTTTCTGGTTAATTTGTGCATTTGTCCACAAAAAAATTTTAAGAGCAAAATTTGGAGCCAAATTTTACTTTATTCAATTTTAATTTTATTTATTACAGCTTGGGTGAGTGCTAAGTATAGATAATATGTGGGTATTGTTAATCTATTAAACTTTTAGGGCCAATGTTTTTTTTTTGTGATGAAGTGGGATGTTGGGCCACAAGACACTTCATCATGCATTTATTTTGCATCATTATGGCCTGGTTGAACCACTCTAGCCCACAATTGTATAGACTAATTGCTAGATGTGGAGTCAGGTCCATTTGAAGTGATATTTTCATCCTATTTATTGGGCCTTTGAAGATGACAAATGGAATGACATTTTAACCATCACTGTTTACAAAATCAATCACCATTATATCCCTCATTAGTTTCCTACAAAATAACTAGTCTTTAACTCACCCAATTCTCCAAAATGACTATGTTATTGCTTGCTGTAGAAAACCCTACCCCCTCGATGGATATTTGAAGTTGGATTGGAGAAACCTACAATATGCAAGATTTGGTGATGCCCTAGGATAGGTAGAATGAAATGCAAATGGGTAAGATGGAAATATCTATTTTTTCACATTTGAATTTGTGAAGATTTCTTTATGTTGGATTTTTTTTTTTATAAATTGTCGACTATATTTTAAAGCAAAACATGTGATGATATTTTTTTGGTTCTAATTAAGTCATGTGATTTCTGTTATGATTTTTGGCTAATTTATTTTTTACAAATTTAGTGTGGTGTACAATTTTTTTATATTTCAAAACTTGAGTAGATGCATTACTTTGTGGTACTTTGTATTAAAAAACTTCTTATTTGATGCATATTATTAGCTTGGAAATGGACCATGTGGTGATATGGTAGTTAATTCTATTTTTGGCTTCTTTAGGACTATCTAGTTATAGTGGACGTACGTATGAAGGAATGAAGGAAATTCATTTATTTCTCTAAATTCCCTCCTTTTAGCTAGAGTTAAATTTCAACTTGTTAAGGTGGAACCTTGATTTTTTATCTATTTTTGAATGCTATGATATGTCTACTTTGCTCATTAATATATTGATAGATGATTAACCACTTTATGATTTATTTTCCATATAAGTGTACGTCCTAAAAATTGGTGGCCTGGTGTATGATTAGTCTGCCATAAAAGGAAATTGATTCTACTTTTTAGTTGGGAAACCTTTTTCAAAATTTGATGCTCTATTTTTTCTTTTAAATTCGATTACTTTTGGAGATATTGTTGGTTATCTCTTCAATTGGTTGGTTGTTTGCTATTTGGTGAGTGCCATTTCTCTTTAGTTAGGTGCAGAATTTGGTGGCTCCATTTTGATGCTGCTGTCGTATTGTTTGTTCAGTTACTGTTAAGTTTTATGGTACTTTCTTCATGCTCCTTGTGTGGTGTGGAAGGATGAATTATGTATTTGATGGATATAGTTTGTGATTAAAATTGATAGCAATTTGAGTTTTGATCAAGTTTTTGTATTACCTTCTGATGGAATTCAACTTTGTTTGTTGGCCTAAGTTTTGTATTTATGTTATATGTTTGCCCTTAAACAACTCTGTTTGATGTTGGAAATATTAGATGTTTGATGATTTCTTGCTTTCTAGCTAGATTTGGCTATAGTTGATCATCTTAAAAACATCAATTTGTGTAGGTTACCACTAAACTAGTTGCCTTTGTACAAAAAAATAGGTTGTGATTTTGCACGTTTCTTGTTCTTCAAATTGAAATTGTTACATATTGGTTTGGATTGATTCGAATTGTTGGATGCCTCAAAATTTATTGGTTTTGCTGGTTAGATTTGAGCAATACATTTGATTAGATTTTCTTGCTATCATTTGTTGGTATGGTGTGTTGATCTATGCAAAATTAATGTTTAATTATTAGTACTTCGATGATTAATTGATGGAATTAAGAATCTATCTGTGTAATCTTAGAAAGTTTTGATTTTTCTCAAGTTGGATGAATCGGATATTTGATTGTTGTACCTTTAAATGAAAATGTTAAGTAGTGTTGGGGAATATGAATTGCACATTCCTTGCCAAATTCTATGGTAGCCACATCCCATAAGGCCCCGTTTACTTCATAATTTGGGATGTGAGGTGATAGGATAAAATGAGGGATGGAGAGTAGGTTTAGGATAATTTTATATTTTTGATTAGATGTTTGCTTTGTAAGATGATAGGAATGATAAAATTGGATTATTGTATTGAGAATGTTTACATAAGCATGAATTATAAAACTTGAATAAATTATAAAAGACTAAAGTACCCTGAGTTAAAGTATTTTTCTATTTAGAATAAAAAAATTAATTTTTCTCCATGTCAATACGACATCAAACTATTTCTTCTTTTTTCCATTTAGCATAAAGAAATTATTTTTTCTCCATTCAAATACAACATCTTTACACAAATTACATATATCGATTTTTCTTTTAATTATTTTAATATAAATATATTTTTATATTTGATATTTTTAATTATTTTTAAATTTTTTGATTGGCGCTCCAACCAAAAATTAGTTGAAGTTGCGGTACTAAAAGTGTGATAAAACCATCCCACCTTAAAGGAGGGATGGCACATCACTCAAATAATCTGCACAGTTACAGGCTGACATGATTTTATAAGGCTTCAATCCCACAAAGTAAATATGGAATGAGGCAAGTGTAGACCTTCATCTTGTGTCATCCAACAAAGTAAACAAGCCCTAACTAGATTACGCCATAGCATCAAACATTCATAATTAAAGTCTAGATTTATGTGTTCATTGCTGCGGCCAAACATATTTTATGGGTACAACGCTCGATATATAGTTTAACAAATGGATATTGAAGTTGTAGCCTCATAAGCAAAATTTAATTATTAAACAACTACCATAGTCATACTTCTTTGTGCAATTAAATTACATGCTATAACAAAATATCAACGCCCTTCAAAAACAACTTCAATTACTTCTTCTATTGACAAAAGACATGTTGCTATGTATTTAACAAGCAACAAAGAAACACATTCATGAGAAAGCAAGTTTTCTTGCATTATATCTCATGGTGATTCGGAAGAACAACCAAACACATATTATAGTGATAAGCCAAGATATGATTAGAAAGCAAATTAGCCACCTCTCCCTCATCTTGCATATCCTTGTAGAGGCATTAGCTTAGGAGATCCTTCTAAGTAGGTCAAGAATAATTTGTTTCACCCTATGACATATTTCAAAATCAACCCATTTGAAAGTCTTATGAGGACAACCCTGTAAAACATGTATACATACCTTTGAACAAAATTATATTGAAAACATTACTTATAATATAATTAGTCTCTAATTAACTTCTTCGTTACCTTGTGAATTTGTATAACTATTAGAAGTCTATTTGTAATTAACATTATGCAAACCATAACTTGGGCATGCACAGAATCATCTCCTTGGGTTTTTGTTTGTCTATGACATCTGCACTTGCATTACATAGCCGCACTGGCATCGTTCCGTATTACTACTACTGCTCAACATTACTATGATGTTCCACAAAATGAAACTACATTCTTATAAACAATAGTTAAAAAGAAAAATCAGTAATTACACTCCAGTCTTTGAAAATTTGTTGGTCAATGCTAAGACTTCCATATTTAGTTTAGTTATAGCTTCATATGCACAACGCCTTAGTAAATGTAGGGCTACAACTATATACTATCATATGTCATGGCATAGAAGGACAGTAGTTATCACCCATGATCATTTGTCAATGGGGTACTATACTTTACTATTGCACTAACTTACAACAATCAGCTATGGGAGGTATGTGACTTTTATTAAAATTATTAACTTTCAATGAAGATTGCAATATGTATTACAACTAACCTATGTTCACCTTGTCCTTGTCAAAAAAATTGATATATTTTTCTAATTCTTCATTGCACTTTATTAGGTAACTAAGTTTTTATCTTGTACATGAGTTAGATGATTGGCACAAGAGGGGTTTGAGATGCTTGTTAGATGCCATAAATAGTTAAACATTTGATGAAAAATGTTAGGCAAGAAAGTTTACATTGGGGAAAACATTTATCCATAAGACTTATAGTGGCAACAAAAGTGGCGACATGAGTAAACTGCATATGGAGAATTTAATATTGGGGAATATGAAGGCACAAGTATGGTGAGGAGTAAATCTCCTATTATTGATTTCTCTTTTCATATATATATATATATATATATATATGTATGTATAAGGTTGTTATGGTCAATTAATAATTTATCCATATTTTATCATCCATCTAAGTAAAGAACTTATGAAAATATCTATCTTCATCATAAAAATGATATTGTGGTCAATATCGTATTTATCCATATTTTATCATTCATTTAAGTAAACAACTAATTAAAATATGCATCTTCATCATTTCTATTATCCCAAAAAGTAAACATACTCCATTAAGTATTAAATTATCTCAATCCTACCCGTCATCCTTCATTTCATCCTATCACTCTACATCCCATATCACCAAGTAAATGGGCAGAAATAGTATTTTATTATCAATTTAATATTGTATTAAAACTCATGTAAATATAGTTACAAAATTATGTTTGAATTTATTGAAATCCTATTGTGCATATATATAAATAAAAAAATTATATAATACACAATTATTAAGTATTACAATAAATATATTGCAATAGCATTGGAAAAAAACTTTAAAATTTCTTTAATTAATTTTATTTCTAACAAATGACCATTTTATTATATTTTTTAATGTCACAATTATGTGTCATCTATTTTGGTTCATGTTATATTATGGCTTCAATATCATTATTATTTAATAAAACTTTGACAATTTTATTTTATTATTATTGAACATAATTATAATTAGATTTATGGTGTTTTATAATATTTTAGTCGCCATTAATTCTTTCTAATAGCCAAAATTTTAGACCTATATAAAAGGCATAATTCTTTCTTTGGTACATTGAATTTGTAATTTTTTAGAAACTTTCATTTATTTTCCAACAATGACTCATATTTTGGTAGTTTTCTCATGGCCATACACATTGGATAAGACATCATTGTAAGTTAATGCGATTTTATCCTAGAGTTGTGATTAATTGTTAGTACCCGCACATTGAATGACAACCATGGCTTTAGGATACAACAGGCACTACAACAAATTGCATTTCATGTAACAAAATATTTGGTAATGAAGGTAAATTTCATTGCAAATGTTGTATTTATTGTAAAAATTTTGTTACTAAAATACTTATCCTGAATAAAAAAATAAAAATCTCGTTACTTTTAACTAATTTTTGTCATGTTAGAATTTTTATGTTTTGTAACTAAATAAATATTCATTACGGAAAATGTCATTTTGTCACATATAATATTTTTTGCCATTTAGGGAAGTTTATTTGTAACGAAATTGGGTACTTATTGTAACAAGAAAATGTTTGTTACAAATAAATTATATTGTAACAAAATGTTGGGTTACTAAAGTTAATTTAATTTTTTTCGTAGAAATTTGTTCCCTCCAAAATTCAATTTTACACAATGGTAACAATTGTTTTTGTTACTAAAAGAAAATGGCAATTAAATTAATTTGGCACCCATAGTTTCTGAATCGGGCATTCATTCAAGAAATGGGCTTCACAATAATTCAAAGAAGTTGTTAATTGAGCTTGACTTAGTTTTATAATTGGACTTGAACAAAGTTATAATTGGTAAGTTATGCTTTATTATAAGAATTGGGCTTGGACAAATTTGAAGTGAAAGAATTGCTTAATTGGGCTAATTTCATTATAGAATTTGGCGTTACAATTTTTTTGTGAATTATGTGTTGAACTAGAATTCTTTTAAGGGTTGGAATTTAATAAATTTATAGTGGAATATTTTCAATTGGACTGTCATTTAAGAAATAGATTTGATTAAATTTATAGTGAATTAATTGGTGATTTGGGCTTTGTCTCAAGAGTTGGTCTTCAACAAATTTGAATTGACCAAATGATTTGTTGGCTTTCTTAAGGAATTGAGTTTGAGCAAAATTTTTAGTGAATAAATTATTGAATTCTTC
>JACGDI010005406.1:478497-548657 GCA_014898725.1 Jacaranda copaia | reverse complement strand
CCCCCCCCCTACCCCCCGCCCTGAGAATTTGATGATGAACAAATTAAAAGTGGATTAACTTGTGAATGAGGCTTTCAACTTGAGAAATAAACTTGGCCAAATTTTGACTGAATAAAATAATTAGACATTAGCAACTTTTGTTTTATTGATTGAGGTTTACCGGTTTCATAGTAAATTAGTTTATTTATTTAAGAATTGGACTTAACATTAATTTAAAAAATTAATTAATTATGTTTTACCAATTTATTTTTTATTAATTTGGGGCCATCATTTTTTTAGGGAATTGGTATTCTTTGTTTAAAAATTAGGGTTGGCATTAACTTAAAGAATTGGTTAATTGGCTTTCTCTAATTTATTTTTAAAAATTGAGCTTCACCAAAATTTACAGTGAATTGGTTAACTGGGCTTTGTCTAAGAGTTAAATTTCAGCAATTCTTTATTATAATAATTTAAAAATTAGTTATTGTGCTCATTCAATTTTTTAATTAATAATTTTCTTTGACAAAATTTTTTAATAAATTGGTGAATTATACTTCAATTAAGAATTACTTTATTAACATTTTAATTATAAATTACTGGATTGGACTTTATATAATAGTTGGTCAATTTCTTAATTTAAAGAGTTGGTTAATCTAGCTTCACCCAATTACTTCATTTTTTATAATTTGGTTTGACAACTTTTAAGTGAATTGGGCTTCACATCAACTTACACTTCACCAACTTCCTTCATTTTTTTTATTTTAATTGGGCTTAGTAATTTTTTGGTGAGTTAGTAAATTGGGCATTTTTAATGACTTAGTCATAACATAATTTATAAATTCCGTTAATTGAGTTTCACCAAGTCTTTTAATATTATTAAGACCAATTTTTGAGGACATTAGTAAATTGGGCTTTCTTCATGAATTTGTCTTCACATTAATTTAAAATTTTGGTTAATTGAGCTTCACCAACTTTTTCTTTATTAAATTGGCTTGACCAATTTTGTAGTTAATTATTAAATTGGACTTTCCTGCTAATGCTGGGAAGGCACTAGACTAGCACAAGCATAAGTAGTTGATCTTGTCTTGGGAACTTTTGATGTATGTCCACCAACACCTAGTATCACCTTCAGAAAAGAGGATCTAGAAGATGAGGTGTACATAACTATGCATTGGTGATTTCTACAACCTTTGTGAACATCTAGGTGAAAAAATCCTAATAGACAACGACAACTCAACAAATATATTTTTTCATGATGCATTCCCCCAACTAGGAGTGGACAATACACAACTATAGAAGATCAACACCCTTTTGGTAGGGTTCACTAGCGACACAATAGAAGCATTAGGGGAAGTGCCATTATTCATCTCTTTGGGTACTTAACCTAAGTAGGCAAAGATGATACAGAGTTCCTAGTAGTCAAGACCCTTTTAGCTTACAATGCAATATTGGGAGACCCACTCTAAACTTGGAACTCTAATCTTGTTCCAAATAGTAGCCATAACATACCGCATGAAGTTAAAATTTCCTATGTTGAACAAAACTGGAGAATATGTTGTCGATTTGAGAGTAGCCAAAGAGTGTTTGCCAGTACCTTTAAGAACATCAAGAGTCCTACCTCAAGGAATGATTAGACAAAAGAGTACAATGAAAAGAGAGATAAGGACAAAGGCATGCTACAAAACACCAACATCATGGACATATCCATGCCCAAGACCACCCCCTATATTGCATGAATGCCAAACCTTTGGCACCCTCTTTAATTTCTTGTTTTCTTTAGAACAATTCTTGATTAAGTTTTTAGTACTTATTCTAAAGCATTATTTCTTTTAAATTAAGAAGTTTTTTTACATGATTAGAATAAAGCCAACCTACTTGGGGATGGACCCTCAGTACTACTATTAGTTACACGAATTATTGCAAGCCTTTGTATGTTGTTGTCCTTTACTGTGAATTAATTTACTAGAGATGCTTGCACCACTCTTGAAAGCACCTTTGATGGCTCTTCTGTAATGCCCCACAATTTTATTTTGTATTTAATTGAATACTTTACCTTATTTATTTTATTTATTATTTAAAAATTAAAAAAAATGCAATGAATTAGAATTTATAAATTATTTTCTCCTATGCTTTCCCATAATTTCATTAAATTCTATTATATTAGCTAGAAAATGATATATGTTTGATATTTAAATTAAAGAAAGTTATAATTTTCTTACATTAATATTATATCGTTACTAGGAATTAGTAATTGAGACCTTAGAAATTAATAATAAAGTGGTCAGATCATTATAGGGTTATTCTATTCCTAGGAGATAAATAACCAGAATTTTACTCTAAGTACTAAAAAAAAAAAAAACTTCTCTCTTACATATAAACCCACCATCTAAAACCTTAGCCACTCAATCAAAATACAAAAGAAATGAAAAGTGGAATGGGAGAAGAAAAGAAGAAAGGAAAGGGAGAAAATTGACGGCACTGTAGAAATTGCCAAGGTACATCACGTGATTCCCATTGAAACTTACAATCAGGAATTTTTTTTTCATTTGTTTCTTCTTTCCATATAATATTGTTGTCTGAGATCTTTTCCTTTCCTTCGTGAAACTTTCATATAGAAGTACCAATTTCCCTTTAATTGAATTGCCCATGTAGGTCTATGTTAGTCTTGATAATTTTTGAGATATTGTTAATTGGAGTCCTATAATTGCTTTCCAAACATCTCATTCCCTTGACCAATTTCAGCCACAAATTTTGACCTTGATGGACCAATTTTAACTTTATTGTTATGCAAGCTTTGCTATTTGGGTCTCTTGAAAAATTGGTGTGTTTGTATTATTAATGTATATGTGTATATAAAGAATCCAGTATAGAAAAGGAAAAGAAAAGGGGAGCTACAATTGTTAACTTAACTATTTGGGTCTCTTGATAAAAATTGGTGTGTTTGTGTTATATATATTTATGTATAAAGAACTGAGTATGGAAAAAGAAGAGAAAAGGGGAACCACTGTTGTTTATATGTGTATATATGTATATGAAGAATGGAGTATAGAAAATAAAGAAAAAGGGGGCATGTTTTCATTGAATATAGAAATGGTTTAGGATAGGAGAACAGTGTGTGAGATACTCATATAGAAATTAAGCTTTCTCAAGTTTAAGCACAAATTGTTGTGGAAGATATTATCCAAGTGGGCCAGGCCAGGTTTGTTATTGACGTGTGGCTTTTATTATATTGATGAAAATTTTAGGATTGTTGGATTTAAGATACTACAGGCTTATGGTACCCATAAGGTTAGTTCTAGTAAGTTTTGTCTTGTTAATTAGTTAAATTGGTGATGATGTATTTATTAAATGAATCAAGTAACTTAGCTATTGATTCAATTGACTCTAAGATAAGTGATTGACTTTTGAGATTGATCTCAAAGGTGAGTACCGAAACCAATAACTATTACATAATGTTACTTTTCAAATTTCAAAAGAATATATGTATAGTAATGCATGCTGTGGAACTTCTTTTCAATATACACTATACTATAATTACATTCTACTACGCATAAAAATGATTTTTTTGTTTTACAGTACAAGAAAATATATATTTTATGATTTTAATACTTCTAGACTAGCGATTAAATTTGATGATCAACTAATTACAGTTAATATTACTGTTGGTTGGATCAAGTTTGGTCTGGGTGTGTGAGAGACTTCACCGGGTAGCAGTAGGCTTGCCAGTTAAACTTCAAGCCCCTATAGCCTAATCCCCCTAATGTACTACAGAAGCCATTTGTGGATAGGGTAGGTCATAGGAATTCTCGAGGATGGGGGGGCACTATTTTGGTAAGGTCTCACCTTGCTCAGAGTGATAAAGTACTATTATGGTGGGAGTCATAAGATTGACTGGCTACAGTAAATATTGTCTGATCATTGCATTTAAGTTGTTAATCTAGGAAACCGTTTATTGAACTATTGACTTGTTACTCCTTGACTATTTATAAAACTCTTGATTTGTTACTACTTGTATACACCCCAACCTAGAGGTGTGTGCCTTAAGTTGGAGCCCTACCTGTTGCTAATCAAACCTGATAAATAACTTAAATAGCTTGATTTCATTTAGAAAATAAACATTTGTTACACGCCTCAAGTTTTGATGTTTCCACACCTATCCAGACTATTATCAACATAAGACATGGACACTCTTGTTTGTGATTACAAAAGTCTCAATACTTAATAGTTCACTTTTGTTTACATTATAGACAAAACCCAAAATTCCTAACAAAGCTTAGTCATATCAGCAACTATATATAGCACATAACATTGGAGCAAATTTTCTATGTTTTATACCTTTAGTCTGGGAAAAGAATGGAAGAAAATAATATAGAATTGTAAGTTTGAATGACTTAGTGAGTTTTTAAAAATAAAAATAGCATGAGAATGCAGAATTATAGCAATCAGTAAATACTAACTCAATAAAGCATAATAATGATTAAAGCAGGTATACAAGCATTTTGTAAGCAAGAAAATACCACTCGCTAAAAAAATTAGTAAGTAGATAATATATCAATAACACTTTTGCACAATCTGCTGTTGTTGGTTCTTCTACCTTGTCGCCTTACTTTCAAAAACACAGGAAATCTTTATCCTTCCAAATTTTGGAGTGATCGGCTCAGTATAATAAACAAGCAGTGGCATGGCTAGCTATATGCCTTATCCTGCTCATAGCTAATTACCACCAACTGGCTATGAGATAAGATACAGTAATAGGGTATCGACTTGAGACCAGCTATTATCGGCTTGTTTCGCTTAGTCATCTTTTGATACCGATTCATGGGCTCACTTAAAAGGTACAACAGAACAATGTAACCATAGTATTAGTATGCTCTGCTAATAGCAGTAAAGTATCCAACAACAGTATGATAAGCAAGTTAATTCACCATGATAATTAGAAAATTAATAAGTTTATATCGAGTATATAATACGATAGTAATTATGGCGACAACAAGAAATACATTTCGAAATTCATTTTTAGTTGTCGCAACATAATTGCCAATTTTAGGTAAAATAAAATATATCAAAATCAAGCAGGAGTCATAAATGGTGTAAAAGGCAATGTGTGGTATAATTTCACAAATAGTTTTATTTTATAAAAGCTCATGTAAATAGGATACATATAAATCAGAGCACAATAGGATCAAGCAATAAGAATATATTAACAATTACATAGGTTCTTTCCTTAGTAATGAAATTTAATACAAACTCACCTGGTAACTTTTGATCGGTGATATTTTTCTAAGCTCTTCTATTGGTCACATCCTCACCTCCTAAATCCAATTAAAACATAGTATTAAGGAACTATTCCTAATTAGTGTCATACAATAGTTTGGGAGGTTTTAAGATTCTTTACCCCTACCAGATCAATTCCCTAAATGTTGTTAGGTAGATTTTTAGGTTTAAATTTCTGTTTAATGCTTACAATTCCTTGAATTTTTAATTGAGCTGATTAGATCTAAAGTGTATAGCTAAAATGTACCAATTTTGGCTAAGAGCCGAGTTCATATTCTAAGATATGGTAATTGGATTCAGATCTACCCGAATAAAATTCCCATTTGACCTAAATTTATTTAAGTTTCAATATAACCAAAAAAAAGCCAAATTAATTGATAAAATTTGAATTTTACCTAAATCTAATGATTAGAAGTCCCAATCACAGTTTGAGAATAATCCCATGGAATCTAGAATTGAGTTTCATGTGTTCTGCCCATTTACTGCCGTTGGTCACCACAGTCTGTGTGCAAACCGACTCAACCAACTAGTGCGTTTCACCGAGCTTGTCAAGATCCCTCAACCAATTTTTCCATCCACCACTTCCTCACCAGCTAATTAGGCAAAAACTGCTGCTGCAACCTTAAGCTGTCACCGTCTTTCCCTCTCAATTACTCCATCGTCAGTTGTCAAAAATCTAATTAAAGGCTACCAAAATACTTCTCTCAATGAGTCCATCAAAACACACATACCCTTTCACCAATTATGTTGCTAAAGACCAGCAACCTATCACCACTGCCTTGGAGCTTCGTTGTAATTAAGGATTCAAATGATTTGCTAGTTTTTTTGTGTTGTTCTTTGTACCGTACATTCCTCAAGCTGAGAGGAACTTAACGATAGCTTTAGTTACTGGTTTCAAGCAACGATGGAGGAGAATCAATGTTAGGGAAAGGTTGGGTTGTCTTTTGAAAATTAAATCCCTTAATTCTCAAGAAACCCCAATCATTTATGATTTTATAAAGAAAATCGGGTGCTACAGCTTGATTGTTTAACAATTTTCACTTATTTTGTTTTCTTGAATATTTTCACTGTACGAACTCTAGAATACTTTTACTGCACAAATCATATTAGATTAATGAACTAACATTGCAAACACTTGGCACTCATTGAGTCTTTAGCTCATACTCTTTTCTTTTCTTTAACTCATTTTGGCAAACCTAGATTGTAGCCCTAGTGAAGATCTCAAACCTGCTTTTAACGAGAATCAAAATAGAAAGTTTTCATTTTGGAATGAGGACTTTGCAGTAGCTCTAGTTTTATTGCCATGTTGGTAAATAAGTTGTTCACCTTTAATGATTTTCTAGTTGAGTGGGCATTTTGAGTTTCTATGTTGCAAGAATTATTTGAATTATTATGAATGTTGGAGTTTTCTTTATTTAAATCATGATTTTAGATAACTAACATATTTTTATTTGGGATCGATTTTCGTGCCTTAAGAGTTGAATATATATGGTTTGGTTTTTGGGGAGTGACAGAATGGTACCTGAGCCTAGGCTTTGAACTTAGGCTATGTCGAGGTAAGATCCTCGGACTGTGGAATATAGGGTAAAATTGTTTGGGATTGATTTGAGTATTTAGGTTTAACCACTAAATTGAATAATCAAATTTCATTTGAAATTGAGATTGTGAATGAATGTTATTGGGTATGCCAATTGATACGATTGAAAATTTTTGGTACTTGACGATGGGATTCATGACATATTATGAGACTTAGCTTGTAACTACTTTAGGATTTGATAGTTTTCTTCCCTTTGAGAATTGTGAATGCTTGCTATATTCATTTTGAATGACTGTTTAGCATACTTTGATTTTTTGTTCTATTAATCTATGCTTATTTTGATACACTGGCAATTCAAAGCCCACATAAGTTGGTTCATAATTTAGATGTTTTACTCTAACAATTAAGGTTAGCCTTTAAGAGCTTAGGTTACGATTTTGGATATGAAATAAGCATATGATATTGGGATAAAAACCTTAGGTCAATAATTGAAATTTATTTGGATTTATGAGAAAATTATTTTATTAGAATGAGAAGAATTTGAAAAATTAAAGGGAAGAAGTGAGAATATTTATCACAAAGAGTGGCATTTATTTTGGAAGCAGGAGTGAAGACCACTATAGAATATGAATTGTACAAAGTTGGAGTGCAGGTCCATACATATTGTTATATACATTAGATAACTACCACTAGGGGTTGAGGGTTGAAGGTTTCAATAGGAATTGACAGGGTAAGGAGGTGTATGTATGTATGACTTTTTGAAAGTTAACGAGGTATAGTAAACATAGTGCACAAGATTGAACCTTATGTTACTTATGGCTAACCCTATCATGAAAGCGTGAGAGAGTTAATTTACAAGTAGGAAAGACTTACATCAATAAACTCATAGGAGGATGAACCTTGCAAATCCATTATAGGTGGACTTAATTTATTAAACCTTTGAGACTTCTCGGAGATTTAAGTCACTAGAGAAATATATATAATAATTGTACCTAGATATTTTTGTGGTCCATGTTTTGAGATATGAATCAGGTAGGACTTTAGGTGAATTTAAGATGTCAAATTAGAAGATTTTGGATATATTTTAGTATTAAGGACAACTACTTGACTTTGAGAATGGAATGCTAAAGGAAAGAATGGTCTCATAGGATCCTAATTTTATATGACCAGATTTTGTAATGAATGCTTTCATATATTTACTAATTGAATTTGGAAATATACAAAACATATGAATTGTGGGTCTATTCATTAAGTGTTTATAGATGCTTGAATCTTCTCAATATGATATATACAAAGTAAGTTACCATCAAAATATTAAAATGTGTCCAATAAAAAGATACAGAACTTTGATTTTTCCAAAAATGGATATTGGTGAGAGTTTTTCTACTTCTTCCCAATAGGATTAAGTAAAATAATAAACATAAGAATTTTAGGTCCATTTCTTAGGTTTCTATTTCCACCAGAATCACCGCAATCCAATTTATATAAAGAAAGTTATGATCCAAATATTTAGATGTGACAAGTTTGACAAGTCTGAAAATACAGAATTTTGATTTTTCAAATTTTGACGCTTTTAGTATTTGATCTAGACAGAATTTATTAATGATATCAGCATAATATTTTTAACTCTATCTCTTAGATATTTATATCCATTTGAATTACTTCAATCCGGTACATAGGGAGCAAGTTATGACTAAAACACTATGGAGTGGCAATATAGAAAATATAGGACTTTGATTTTTCAATAGCAAATATTTTTCATGCCTTTTATAGCTTGATGCTGATGGAACTAAGAAAAGTGGTCAACATATGATTTATAGCTCTATCTATTGGGTTTCTATAGGCACTTGAATCACCCTAATCCAATATACATGGAAAACGTTAAAGTAAGAATACTAAGATATGTCAAATTAGAGGCCTTTTAGACTTTAATAGATCACCATCTGAATTTTGCTTCACATTTATGAACCTTAAGCTCAATTTTACTCCCCGATGTTGACTTACTTATATTGTGATATCAATATAGAAATTTTAGGTCTTACTCTTAGTTTTCCAATACCTCAAAAAAAATTAAAAGTATATGAGGAAAACCATCCAACTTATGACTTAGAACTATACAAATGATAGAAGAAGATATTTGTGATTTAATGTTGAGGATTTGGTATTTTTGAGGATGTCACTTAGGAAAAGGTTTGTAAGGATTAAAAAATTAGGAATATTGAGCTCTTGATAAATTGGTCTTTTGCAATAATGGAGAGAATTGGATAGTAGCTTATTGAATTCATCTGCCACCAAACATTATAGGGATACTAATGTATTCCACGTATCACAACTAAAGAAGTTTTACCCAGACCCCACACATAAATTTCGATATGAGGATTTATGACTTCAGAAAGACTTGAAGTATGAAGAGAGATCAATCTAAATTCTTGAATGAAAAATGCAAAAGTTAGGTATTAGGAGACCCTGTTATTAAAGACACTCTTGAGGAACCATAATATAGAGGAGGCAACATGTGAAAGCAAGGAGAAAATACTAAAATATTACTCGAAACGCTTCCCTAACTCAAGTTCGGATCTAGGGACCAAATTCCTTTAAAGGGGTGGGGTGTAATGCCCCACAATTTTATTTCATATTTAATCAATTACTTTACCTTATTTTATTTTATTTATTATTTAAAATTAAAAAGAAATGTAATGCCGTAGAATTTCTAAATTATTTTATCCTATGTTTACCTACAATTTCGTTAAATTTTATTTACTATTGTTGTATTAGCTAGAAGATGATATATATTTGATATTTAAATTAAAAGAAAGATATAATTTTCTTATAATAATATTATATTATTACTAGGAATTAGTAATTGATACCTTAGGAATTAATAATAAAGTGGTCACAAATCATTACAGGGTTATCCTATTCCTAGAAGATAAATAGCCAGAGTTTTAATTGAAGTAAAAAAAAAAAATTATCCCATACATATAGCCCTACCATCTAAAATCCTAGACACTTAATCAAAATACAAAAGAAAAGAAAAGTGGAATGAAAGAAGAAAAGAAGAAAGGAAAGGGATAAAACTAACAGTACTGTAGAAATTGCCAAGGTACATCATGTGATTCCCATAGAAACTTACAGTTAGGAATTTTTTTTTTGGTTTCTTCTTTCCATATAATATTGTTGTCTGAGAGTTTTTCCTTTCCTTCGTGAAAGTTTCATACAAAAGTACCAATTTCTATTTAATTGAATTGCTCATGTGGATCTATGTTAGTCTTGATAATTTTTGAGATATTGTTACTTGGAGTCTTGTAATTTCTTTCTAAACATTTCATCCCATGACCAATTTCAGTTGCAAATTTTGACCTTGATAGACCAATTTTGACTTTATTATTATGCAAGCTTTGCTATTTGGGACTCTTGAAAAATTGGAGTGTTTGTGTTATAAATATATATGTATACAAAGAATCGAGTATGGAAAAGAAAAAGAAAATGGGAGCCACAATTGTTGATTTTGCTATTTAGGTTGCTTGATAAAAATTGATGTGTTTGTGTTACATATGTATATATGTATAAAGAACCAAGTATGGAAAAGGAAGAGAAAAGAGGAGACACAGTTGTTCATACATATATATGTATATGAAGAACAGAGTATAGAAAAGGAAGAAGAAAGGGGCATGTTTTCATTAAATATAGAAATGGGTTAGGATACGGGAACAATGTGTGAGATACTCATATAGGAACTAAGCTTTCTCAAGTTTTAGCGCAAATTGCTGTGGAAAATATTATCTAAGTTGGTCAGGTCAAATTTGTTATTGATGTGTGGCTTTTATTATATTGATGAAAATTTTAGGATTGTTGGGTTTAAGGTACTGCAGGCTTATGGTATCCATAAGGCTAGTCCTAGTAAGTTTTGTGTTGTTAATCAGTTAAATTGGTGATGATGTGTTTATTAAATGAATTAGCTTACTTAACTATTGATTCGATTGACTCTAAGATAAGTGATTAACTTCTAGGATTAATCTCAAACGAGAGTATCTAAACTTATAACTATTATATGATGTGACTTTTTAGAAACTAGAAGGATATATGTATAGTAATGCATGCTGTGGAACTTCTTCTCAATATACACTGCACTATTATTATATTCCATTGTGTACAAAAATGATTTATTTTGCTTCACAATACAAGAAAACATGTATTTTATGATTTTAATACTTCTAGACTAGCAATTAAATTTAATGATCAACTGATTACTGTTACTGTTACTGCTACTTGGATCCAACTTGGTTTGAGTGTGCGAGGGACTTAACTAGGCTGCAGCGGGCTTGCTAGTTGAACCCCAAGTCCTCATGGCCTAATCTCCCTAGCACACAACAGAATCTATTTGTGGTTGAGGTAGACTATAGGAATTCCCAAGGATGCTTAGGTGCTGTTTGGGTAAGTTCGCATCTTGCTTGGAGCGATAAGAATTTTTCTGGTGAGTGTCATAAGGTTGACTGAATATAGAAAACACTATCTGATCATTACATTTAAGTTGTTAGTCTAGGAAACTATTTATTAAACTTTTGACTTATTGTTGTTTGATTGTTTATAAAATTTGTGACTTGTTACTATTTAATTATTTAAAAAAATTTCACTTGTGTTTTTTCTCTAATATTTTCACCATACAATCTCTAGAATACTTTTACCATACAAATCATATTAGATTTATGAACTTATATTCCACACACTTAGCACTCACTGAGTCTTTTGCTTACACTCTTTTCTTTTCTTTAACTTCTTTGTAGCAGACCTAGATCATAGCCCTAATGAGGATGTTGAACCTCCTTTTGGTGAGAAATGAAATTGAAGGTTTTCTTTTTGGAATGAGGACTTTGCAATAACTTTAGCTTTATTGCCATATTGGTAAATAAGTTCTTTTCCTTTAATGATTTTCTAGCTGAGGGAAGAATATTGGGCACTTTGAGTTTCTATGTTGTAAGAATTATTTGAATAATTATGAATGTTGGAGTTTTCTTTATTTAAGATCTTGATTTTAGATAAGTGACATTTTTATCTGGGATCGATTTTCATACCTTGAGACTTCAATACAAGGTTCAATTTTTGGGGCGTGACACTTTGGTATAATCCCACTACAAGGCCTGTCTGGGGACATATATTGGCCACTTTAGCATAATCCCACTAAAATGCCCCTTTGTTGTTAAGTAGTCGCCATTTTGGCATAATTCTACTATTTGGACCTTTTTGGGGTATGTGATCACCACCTTAGCATAATCCCACTGTCTAGCCCTACTAAGGATACGTGGTTTCCACCTTGGCATAATCCTACTAGATAGCCTCTCTAGGAATACATGATAGCCACCTTGATGTAATCCTACTACATGATCCCTAAGGATATAAATAGATATTAAATAGATTGGATACACTCTATCCATAACCTTATCTATTTAAGTTTTATAATATTTGTATTTGTATCCTTATCTGATGGATATTCATCTACTAATATCCAAATTCATATGTGAGGATATTATCAAATTTGGATATATTGATATCCAATTGTAATTATTAGTATATATTTATATATTAATATTCAAATATCCATTTATAAATATTTGAATATCTATTAATAAATATCCAATTATCTAAATATTTGAATCCATTAACTTATAGTAAAATGCATATTTTTCCAATTAAAATATTATACAATTTCATTAAAAATAAAACACCCAAATAAATAGCACAATAACTAGCAACAAGGAGATCTGCAATATGTGACATAATTCCACACCTTTTTCAACAATCTATAGAACAATAACAAAAAGTCAAACATTATAGAGTATTGATCTAACCTAATTAAAGAATACAATTCATGTAATTATAACTTAGATTATTGATTACACAATTCATAAACATAATTCATATAGTTATAAAGCTTGTTTGCTTGGATACTCCCAATCTACTCTCCAACTCCCAAAATTTGAATAAACAAACACTACACAATCCCCAATTTCACTCCCAAAATAAAAAATTTATTCTCCAAAATATTCTTACTATTCACACTCCTAAACCATTCCCTAAAGCAACTACGTTTTGTCATTCATTGTCTCCTCTAATTATTCTCACGTCACCTGCCCCTTCCTATCCCTATCCTGACGTCTCTCCACTTTTTCCTCTACAAATGCAATCTTCTCATCTCTTTCATCATGTTTTGCAGTTATTTTCTACTATTATTCTTCAATGTGATGGCAATTTTTTTTCTTTTGCTTCAATTTTTTTCTTTTGCTTTTTATCTGAATATGCTTCTTCACATGCAATTGATGTTGAATGGAATGATTTTTTCATGTTTTTTATGATTATTTTGAGAATTCTCCAATATATGTCATGGCTTCGATACCTTTTGGGATTCTTGTTGTGAATCTAAATATATTCCATAGCTTAAATGTCTAAGTTTTATTGGGAATCTATCACGGGCTTGAATCATTTTGCTATTTTCATGTTTTTGCTTTGATCTACACATAGGCCCTAATCTATTTCATGTTTTATGTCATGTTTTGTCTATGTAAAAGGTACGAATGCATAGGACAACTCTCTTCATGCCTAAATTTGAAATAAATGGTTATTTAAGGTTTTTTATGCATTTATTTACTGTATAATGAATGTTTTCATATTGGGTGAGTACATGGGTGTTGGGAAAGTGGTTTCCCCTATAACTTTGCTATCTTTTTTCTTGCTGATCTGGCATACGGTGATGATGCAACAAATACACTAGGTTTAACAAGTTCGCTACTTTTTTTTTTTTTGGACTTGGTGTGGATGTTTTTTTGTTAGTAATAACACTTACTTGATTTATTATATGATGGGGGTGCTAGAATGAGAAAAACATTATTTGTATGAGAGATTGAAGTGCATGGCTTTTAGATGTTTAGACTTTATCTTACATTAGGCATATTTGTTGCCTTATGTGATTGGGATTTTTGCTTTATATGTTTGGTTGAATTTGTACTTGTGTTCACTGATTAAGTATACTTGTAGTGTTGTTACTTCATGTCTTTACACCATAATTTGATTATTTTATAGAATCAATGTGTATAGGTTCTTAACATGTTACTGTTTTCATTGATTTGTTGGGGATTAGACTAGACAATTGTTATTCATTGGCTCCAAAAATGTGTTTGTTTCTTTAGGGAACTTCATTTCATATATACTTCTTTATGATCAAATGATAGGCTTCTAGCCCAAGTAGGTAGTCTTGTCATATATTTTTGGACAGTTGATGTATGTTGTTATTATTATTATTTTTTTCATTTAAGGTTGCCAAATAAAATTGAACACATCACATCTGACCAATAAAACCCCAATAATGACAACTACCAACTCTACATTATATTGAAGACTTGAGTTGGGTTAACATTTTTAAACTATATAATAGTTTGGGAGTTCATTAAACATGTCTTAAAACACTCACTAATAGCATAGTTGTTACTACTGTAAAAAAACTATTCAAGTTTTTTCACAGCACACAAGCACAATGGCGGAGGGAAATACATCTTCTCAGGGGAGGGGACAATTGGGTTGAGCACCTAATAGGAGAAGTACCTTGTGAAGAAGAGGATTTGTCTCTATCACACTGTATCTATTTGAGTTAAACTATGAGTGGCAAATACTTGTTATGTATTTAACCTCTTTACTTGTTGTCTTTTGCTTCATTTGGTGTTGCTGGCAATTTGAATACAAGTTTTACTTGCTAATGATATATTTTTAGAGATTATTTCTAGCTTTAGAATTATGATGCTTTTTTTAATTGTTTGTCATATACTTGTTTTACTTGCTACTTATGATTATGCTCATGTGTTATATTTTTTATTATATTATTCTTTAGTAAAAGCACTATGATTAGGGTTTCTCTACGCAATGAGTGCAGGAGTAAATCTATACCTCTGTGGTTGCTTATAGGATATATGGTTGTTGAAGAACATCATTGTTCTCAAACAAACAAACCCAAACTCACATGTTCCTTGTGAGATAAAAGTGTTGCTATTCTAAGCTTCACTTTCTTTACTGCATCTATTAATGCTTATAGTGTGCAAATCTATTTGTATTTGTTAGTAAGCTTTGCACATCATTTAGGTAGTTTTTTTGGGTCTATAATGTGAAAACAATTAGGGCCTAAGTCATATTGTACTAACAAGTATGTGAGGTGTGTTTTGTAGTCATCCATGTCTTCTTATTAACACATCAAATAGTTTTATGATGTTTCTCCTTCCTGTTCTGGTTTTGTGTTGCATACATTTCTTGTTCAAGGTTTGTTTTGGATTCTTGCCTGGATTTAAGTTCATATATATTCTATTTAGGGCTTGTACTGGTTTCTGTTCTGATTTTAAGTTGCATGTATAGCTAGAGTTTTAGGTCTATTATAATCTCTATTCAGGTTTTGAGTTGTATCTCAAGTTATGCATTTAGTTACAAGGTAATATGTCATCCAATTTCAGGCATTCATTGTATTTATATTTAATGAAATTGGCTATGATTCCTACATGTAAGGGGTTTTTTACTATATCCAAATTATGCCTGATTCTTTGGATGCATTTGGGGTGATAACTACAAATAATTTAAGTATTAAAGGCCATGTTTGGAGTATGACAATTTTTTTTGTCATCCTCTTAGATGCTTGAATCCCTCATTTGTAGCTAGCATTTTCAATTGTTTAGTTAAATGTATTATGCAGAATTGAGTTGTGATAAAGGCCAACTATGATGAGCTATGCAGATTGGGATCCATGCTACATTGTTTTAAAGAAATTCTTCAATCAGGCAACAAAATATTCTTTAGCTCTTTGGTATTCCCAGCTATATCAATCTATATAATGGTTTAAGCTTTTTTCTGTTATGGTTATAGATTAGAACCGTATCATTTATTTTTTGGTACCTATTTATGTTTGTAACATAAATAATTTGCCGTAGCATAATGCACTTTCTTTTGTATCAAAATTTCCATATGTAAAGATTGAAAATAAATTTATCAATATTGTGTCAAATTAGAATTGCAAGAATATGATGTTCTCGTTCTTTTAATTGAACATGAATCCACATGATTTGAAATTTAAATTTGTTTATCTACTACTTAAATTAGGTTTTAATTAATAACAAAATGCTCAACTATAATTACTTAGATCTTGATTATGTTGATAGATAGATCCATTCCATTGAATTTAAGAATTGAACTAATTACTTGTTCATCATAGACATTACTCAAGCATATCATAATTTAATGTACATATAAGTAAAATAAAAAATTTTCAGAAGAAATCTGGAACAAAGTTTGGCAAATTACACTTTCATGATAGCTTTTTCATTTTTAAGAGTTAACATACATAAGATTATCATGACTAAATCTAAATAGGAACAACTTTGTAATGTTAAGGATGTACATAACATTTATTAAATTGAAAAGTAATCAACGAATTTCATTTAAAATTTAGTACATATAAATTAATAAGTTTCTTATCTCAGTAAGACATATTCAAATTTATTAAATTTGGTCAAATTTAATTTGGTTGTAATCTAACATGCAACAGATAATAAAGGTTATTTATTATATGGTTTGCCTAATTTCAATTAATTGATTAATGCTATGTGTGTGTGTGTGTGTGTTTTTTTTTTTTGTTTTTTTTTGTTTTAGTGTTAAGGAATTGAAGAACCTTATTTAGGCAAAGTTCTAATTTAGTAATAAGGATCTAGATTAACATGTATTTCATAGTAATAATTAAGGAATGAATTTTATTCAAAAATTAGTATGTATATATTGTTATATCTATTGGCATAATAAAAAACTTCTAAGTTTAACATTAATTTGGGATCAATAAAACATATGAAAGATAATAGAGATTATGATTATAAGGTTAAGTGAAGTTAGATTAATAGACCTTTCATGAGAAGCTTGATGATATGTATATATCTTTTTTAAATAAGCTTGATGATCATGAGAAGCGAACTTGGGTTGAGTCGTTAGTAGATGAGTGATGAATATTCCATCCATGTCCTGATCTAATATTTGTTACTTTTCACATTATCTATTTATGTTGCTGCTTTGTAGAACAATTTGCCTTTCCTAACCTAAGACGTCTTTTATTTCCCTTTGTAGACTTTCATGTTGTTATATGTGTTATGGATTCCAATTCAATATTATATTTCATGTTACTACTTCATTTATTTCTACATATAGCAAAGGTGCTTTTATTACCTTAGTACTAGTGATATTAAATAGTTTTGAAACATGATATATTTCAGTATAGCAAATGCATATTCTCATCAGAATCAACCTTTAGACAATGAAAGTGAGGGAAGCCCAAGTACCTTAGGATCCAATATCCTTTATGGATATGAGGAACTCTTTTTTGTCACTGAGGTGATTTGCCCAAACATGATGCGGGAGAAAATACTACGCAATAACTCTGCCTTCTAAAGATTAGATTGGGTGGGTGAAGTCCTTAATGGGCACAATGAAAAGTTCTATGACAACGTACAAATAACTAACCTATCTTTTGAGCATTGGTGGACATGTTAACATCTTAGGACCTACTAAAACAATCAAAATACTCAAAGGTGTCTATATTTGAAGAAGTTGCTATGTTCATGCAAATTATTGGAATGCACCAACAATGAAGAACCACAATAGAATGCTTCTAACTCTCACTAGAGACAGTAAATCAACACGTCATGAAGGTCTTAAGAGCTTTAAACTACCTAGCACTCGAGGTGATATGCAAACCAAATTTTAATGAAGTTCCTCAGCAAATTCGAAACAATCGAGACTTTTATCCTTACTTTTAGGCATGGTGTTGTAGGAAAATGTTAAGATTTATAAGTGAATACGAATGGGATGCAACCTAAATCATATATTAGATATTCTTTATGAATAGGGAGATGTTAGTGCGTTAGATGGTACTCTCATCCTGGCATGGGTATCGACTAATAGAAAGAATTCCTATCATTCAAGAAAAGGTCATACCTGCCAAAATATTGTTGGCGTATCTAACTTTGACCCAAAGTTCACAGACATTCGCGCTGGGTGGGAAAATAGTGTAAATGATGCAAAGGACTTATTCAATGTAATTCAAAGTGATCCTTCATTCCGATGTCCTCCACCAAGTGAAGTACTAATTAAATATTGACTCATTGTAATTTAATTTCACAAACAATAACTTTATATTCTATGATTTGACAAGATTGTTATAGATTAATTAATACTTCTGCATTCAATTTATTTTAGGGAGATACTACCTAATTGATGTCGGATACACAAATAATATATACTCTTGGCACCTTATTGGCAGGCTCGTTACCACTTGGATAAATTTAGGGGAAATGTAGTGTATAATAGTCCCAAAGAGATGTTCAATTATGTACATTCTATATTGAGGAATGTAATTAAGAGATGTTTTGGGGTTTTAAAAAAGTGGTTCTCAATCCTCTCTAGGGAAATTCTAAATTACTTCTCAACTGCTGGATTGACCTAGTCATTAGCTATTACATTCTGCATAATTTCATCAAGAAATTCAGTAGAGATGATCAAATATTCAATGAGCCATTAACTCAGGAAGAGATAGACTAGCTCACTTTTTATCTTAAAAGCCACCCCAGTCAAGCAGAAATAATGCACATGTAGCATTTAGAGATCATGTAGCTCAGTTAATGAGGGATGTGAGCATGCACTAACCACAATCTATTTATTTGCTTTTGTGTTGTTGGACTTGTATTGTGCTTGCATTATTGTTGTTGCTTTATTGACTATTCAAACTTTCCAATATGTACTAATGTATGTTCATGTTAAATTTAACTTTATTTATATTATGTTTGCTTGACATCTATTGTAATGATATTGTTGTTGTTCTTGAACCATTTTTTTTATTGACTTACTACTATAAAACAAATGTATTGATATGGAAAATGAACTTAACTATAATAGTTCCATAGAGTTTTTGTGACTCACGTCATCTAAGATGGAAACCTAGTAGTTGCCATTATGTGCATATGGGATAGGACTTGTGTGCATATTCATGGCAAAAACTCTGATGAACTATGGAAGGTAATTTTATAGATGTCCAATAAGTGGGAATTATCCTTGATCCTTCTTGTGGGTGGATACCTAGGGCCAACATACACCATATAGTAGATAGTACAGTACATCAACCTTTTTTGATGTGCATACTAATTTGTATAGTAGTAGTTCTATTCCACTGTTAGTATGAGATGCTATATTTTGTATAAACTCTTGTGGTAGAGATGACCATGACAGGGACATATTTTCTCATCATAATGCATTTTGAGGTTTCAGCAGTAGATCGGTTGTTCTCACATTGTGTGGATGTATCTTATTTGCCATATTAATCATTTTGATCCTTGTTATGGCTATAATTGTGCAATTACTAGTATCTTGATTGTTACATACATTTGAATGTGTTAGTCGTGTGTCTAGTAATATTTTAGAAATTGTTTTTGATGATATTGAAAACTAATGTATTTAAGTTATGTGATTCTACGGTTATGATTGATGCGTTTTGAACATGTTTTCCTATTGTTTTATGTAGTACATCATTGTCCTAATGTAATTATGCAAATATAGGTCTCGACATGAGTAGACGTAGTCATTAGATGCTACTTCTAGTTAGCTCCTGATGTATGGGGACCAAAGGTGGAGGAGCATTTTATACATATGTTGTTAGATGCTAACACCACAAAGTCATTGAGTAAAGATATATATGCTATGACTTGCATGCTAGATTTTGTGTATAAGTTGACCTGATACTTTTAGTGCCCTTACACTATTGAATTCATAACTTAAAAGTTCTATGAGTTAAAGTAAAAATACAACACCATGGATGCTCTAACGAAGGAATGTGATGTGTATTAGGATCGAGATTTGCATGTGACGTATGTGCCTCATAGAGCACAAGATTGATTGAATGAGGCAATTAAATGTGTCATTAATATAAATATTTCAATTTAGCTAACTTGCTTAACAAAAAGAAAAAAAAACTATTGTGTAAATATCTATTTTTATAGATTTTACCACTAGTGCCTATGTACTTTGAGGTAGAGGAGCTAAGATTTGATCATTTACATGAGATATTTACTAAGCTTGTACATGTGGACCACTTTGCAATTCGTAGGGGTGCTGGAGATGATTTGGAGCACCTTATTGTCATTACTGACTTAGATGCATCGAGGAGCTCGATCCAATTTTAGAACTCCAACCGACATGCTTTCTCTACTACTTCTACACATAGAGTCCAAACACCTTTTCATATCATTGATACTACTCATGACCCTCTCAAAATTGACAGAGGCACAATGGTTGGTACTGTTAGTACTTGATGCGATATACTATGTCAATTAAGGAGACCACAACCACCATCATCCACAAACACTAGTGATTTGAGTACTACACGATCAAGCATGCACAACTTTTTGACCCCATAGCATTTATCATCATGTATAAGACTACTTATGTCACCAAGATTAGTTTATTATGCTTGTACTTGGAATACTCGTAGGAGATTATTTTCATGTACTTGTATTACCTTATCACACATGTTTCTATTGCTTATGGTGTACTTCTACTTTAATCCTCATAATCATGTAATGTGGTAACTATTAATATCTTTCATGATGTGTTACTTTATTTTCTCATAATTATATGCGACAACATATATGAATTAAAAATTAATAAGTCAATTTATTTTGCAATCAAACAATAAATTTTCATGTCAAAAACTTTTAAGGAATAATTTCAAGTGTTTGTGATTGCTTTAGATAATAGAATTTAAGTTCATACATGAAGAAATATTAAACTTAAACTTATTTTTCTAATTTTTTGATAAACATTTTCAAAAATGTCCAAAAACATTGAGCCTAAAAATTAAATTAAAAAATTTATTTATTTTTATAAATGGAACAGTTTTTGTCATCTTCTAATTTAGCAATGTTAAAATTTATATTTTGAAATTATGTTATTAATAGAAAATATTTATTATATTAAGAAAATTGTAAATGAAAATAAAAAAATGATTATTTTTTTAATCAAATCAAATTATTGTTGAACAAAAATTTATTAGCAGGAATAAATTTATTAATTTAAAAAATTTTAACTTGATGATATTGTTTCAAATTTTTATTTAAACTTTATTATAAAAGTAGGTATTTTATTATTTTAGCTACTAAAAAAATAAAATATTATCATACATAAAAATACATTTAATCTAATTCAAAAGTAATAAATGATCTTTCTAATCACAAATTCTTATTCAAAAAAATTTTGATCATAAATTAAAATAATTTTTTTTATTTGATGAACCTTATTGTAACACCCCTAAAATTTTATTTATTTTATTTATTATATACGATTTTATCATTATTTGAAAATTTTATGAATTACACATTATTAATTATTTTAAAGGTTTTGTGGGCTAAATTATAATTTTTGTAGACTTAATTGTGTTAACTTTTGAATAATTTGGGGCTAATCGCAATTTTCTAAAAGCTTGGGGTATAATTACATAATTGAAAATTTTACTAAAAAAAAATTGAAGAATGAAAATCAGATTATAGAAATGGGTAGAAGCCCTTTTTGTCCCCACTTTTCCTTTCTTTTTTCCTTTTTCCTTTTCTTTCCCTATTTTTCCTTTTCTTTTTCTTCTTTCATCGAACCACCACCATCACCTCCGGCCAACTTTTCCAGCAGCTTTTCAACCTTCCAAAACCCACAAATCTATTCCCCTCACCACTACCTACACCCTCAACTACTCAAACTCCTCGCCCGAAAGGCATAGTAGCAGTGGTAGAAGGCGGACTGAGGAGATAAGCTACGGTGGTAGTTGGGTTTTGTGTTTTTTGACGGCTATTGTTGATTCTAAGGGTTAGGTTGGGGAACATTTGATGTGAGGAGCTCAGTGGTACCTTTGCATGGTGACTCTGACGACAGCGGGATAGTGATCGAAGCATGGTAGAGGAAGAAAGAATTTGGCAGTTTTCGGCCCGTTTCGATGTCTACGTTGCTCGAAATTGGAAATGGAAGGTAACATTGGAATCCTTGCGGTGAGAGGAATAATTCTATGGTGGAGTTGAGTTTTCTTACGGTGGCGGCAAAGAGGCAGTCTTTTTATCTCAATGCGGTGATCATCGTGGTGCTATCGGTTTGTGATTTGGAGCCCTTATTAGTGATATTCGATTTTTATTGGTTAATTGCATGTTATATATATATATATATGTGCATGCATGCATGTAATTGCTAGTTTTTGTCTAGGACAACCCTTTGAATTGATATATGAATTTCTATGATTGTTTCCTATGCGAGAAACATGTAGATGGGAGATATGAATTTTAGACTCGTATGTTAGTTAACAATAAGTTGAATATAAATTTTGATATCAAAAACTATTAGAAGTTAAATAGTGTTGGAATGGTAATTTGACTAGGGACTTATGTGTAAATATTGATTTAAGATAATTTTTTATAGAAGGATCTTAGTCTGTATTATCCTGGTGACAGATATAGCATTAGAATGCTTGATGCATTTCTATATGGTTATTAGGATTGAACAAGAATTTTGATTCGTGGCATATTTTCCTAATTAGGTGATAGTGAGTTGGGCACCAATGAGCAGTATATTCGATCTTAATTGTTGCTGATTGGGACTGCAAGAGGTAAGGATCTCCCATTTGGGTTGTTGCTTTGTTAAGCTACTTTTAATTATTGGAAACCCCTATGATGGTCTGCTGATCTGGCATTACATTTTTTATCTACAATTATAATAAGCACTTATGTGGGTTTTACTGTTTCTAAACCATACTATAAACTGTGTTTGAAATCTATCTACTATTTGTTATCTATTATCTAAATTGAATACTTGTGAGGGTTATCTTTGATGTCGGTTCTATTTGTTGTCCATTCTAGCTCCCAAAACTTCCATCTGTTGTATGTTATTATGATATTAGTCAGTCTCGTATTTGTATCGTATCTGTTGCCTTGCCGGCATATCTATTATTAATTCTATGTTTATTAGCCATGCTGGCTTATCTATTCTCTATTTACTATTTTCTATTGCCTTAGTGGCATATTATTTTGTTCTGTTTTGAGCTGTTGATTTGAAATCGATAGTGTACTAGGACTTTTTCCCTGGGCATTTGTATAAGTGGTTATTCTATTATCTATACAATGATTATGTGGGCTAAGGGCCATACTGGGCTATCTGTTTGGTTATGTAGGGACATGCTAGGGATTTCTCCCTAAATATCACTGGTACACTAGGGATTTTCCCCTAGATATCAACCGTGCGCTATACAATTCGTATAGGCATCTGCCATATACCAAGTTATTACGCTTAGGTACATTATCTGTCTGTTTGGTATAAGGTGAATCTACAATGCATGTCTTATAGCCTTTTTCTTAGAATGCATATGCTCTTGGTTTGATTTGCCTAAATGACTTTCATCTGTCTATGAATTGTTCTTAGAGCAATAAAGTAAGAGAGTTTTCTATTTGCTTTTCTGTACTGTCGATTTTCTAGATTCTATTATATTTAGTCTGATAAAAATTATGTTTATCGAGTTAGGTTTCTCCTTGGTAAAAACTGTCGTTACTTTTACACATCTCTCATAAAGTCTTTGGACTTACCCCCCTGTATTTCATAATCTTTCATACAGGGATAGGCTCTGGTGGATGTTAGGTTTCAAATGAAGTACATGGTTGTTTTGTGTTCGAATTGATGCTGAAATTAAGTATGGAACTTGTAACTATTTGGTTGACCTTAGAGGCGTTGTGATGTATATATTTTGTTGGAAGATTGTAGTGTCACATGGAAATAATGGCTTGATCTATCAGAGACTGTAAAATAACTAAGTTCCCCAAACTCTTTTGATATATCCATTTTATGGTTTTATTTAATATTTTTTGAGTTGAACTAGTATTTGAGATGTTTGAATTAGTGGGCCCGCTATTAAATTGTAACGTTAAGAATTAAGTTTGAATCAGAGTAGTGCCTCAACTTAGGTGCTATCCCAAAATAGGGTGCTACAGAGGTGTTATTAGAGCCTAGGTTTAGATAACCTAGGTGTGAACATGTTATAGAACCCTTAGTGACCTTTATTTGGGTTATTTCAAATATGAACTTAAGGTATTGACTGGATTTTTAAGTTATAGCAGGACCGATATAGTACAGTAAGATCTTAAGGCTTGGATTTAGAATTATATTGCTTGATTTTGTTGACATTAAATGCTTGAATTGTTGTAGGATGGCTAGTGGATTTGATAAAGACAAGGTACCTGGGAATGACCAAAATGATGAGACCCTAGAGGACGGGATCAAGTAGTTGAAAAAAGAAAGGAAAAATCTTAAAATGATTTGCAGGAGTTTGGAAGAGAAATGTTATGGGTAAATTGAGCATCTTTATCAGGTTCGGGAAGAGGTGCGTACTTTAAAAGGAATGCTGAGTGCTTAGGACTATTTGCATGATTAAGTCATGGGTGACCCCAAATAGGAGAGCTTTCGAGTTAATATCATTGAAATGTAGATCCAAGAGCTTCGATCATTGCGACCTAACATGGAGGCAACATTTAAAGCCTTGCAATCTAATTATCGAAGACCGGTATATGTTCCTCACCCAGTGGTAGATGAGATGGGTCGAGGGATGAACTACTATTGTAGGGCTATCGATCAGGTCATTGGAGTTGGTCCCAAGATAAAGGTAGAGCTAGTCTATCAGGTATTCGTTGGATCCTCATTCTTAATTAAGGACAAGGTCGACAACAGCATGAGCATGCACCAGAACTTGAGGTAGAACTAATGGCTAAACTAGAAGAAGAATCAGAAGAGTAGTTTGAGGAGAAACTCAAAGAAGCCCCCAATGCAGATGTCATCCCAGAACCTCCAGTCGTGGCACCACTTAAGATAGATGACAAAAAAGATCAGTAGATGACAGATGAGGTGAGTAAGCTATCTGACATCACTGATGAGAAAGATTAGATGTGAGTCTTGGCGTTGTAGTCTCATAGTACAATGGCAAACAGTATTTGATGGCTTCTAATTATCAACCCTTGTAACCGCAACAGATAATTTTATGACTATAACTGATATCATTTCTTCCTTTTTCTTTGAATGGCTTATCATTTTATCTTCGATTGGGCATTTCATTAGCATAGCTAATTTTGTTACCCCTAATTTTTATGTACACTTTTGTAATCTGCTATTGCTAACTTATATTATGATAATGTATGACATTTGGAGAAATTGCTTTTAATCTTTCTTTTCTATTATGAGTTTTGAAAGTTCATATAACTTATATTGGTTTTTTATTAAAATCTGAATTATTGAAGGGATATTGAGAATTGAGATGTTGATTTCAACTTTCAATTATAGGTTAAGATATTCCTAAAATCTTGAAATTGTGATGGCATCCTGTGGCAGTATCCCAGGACTTACACCACCCCAATTTGGTCAACGAGGAAAACCTCCTCATAGTGATTTCAAGACCATCGTGCTCCCAGATAAGGAGTTCCAACTTACTCTTAGGCTAAGTAGAGAGAGAAGATATAACAAACTCCTTCAATTGGGTAGCTAATGAGACACGTGTATTAGAGAGAGCCAGAAGTCAGGCTATTAGCTTAACCCATGGTTGAAGATCGAGCTCTAGAAAGATTTCTTCATTTTCAACCCTATAAGTTCTATGGAGAACCAGATAACCGAAAGGCAGAAGAATAGGTTGAAGACTTTGAGGTCATATTTGATACTTTGTGCTACCCTAATGAACAAAAGGTACAGTTTGGCACATTTCTCCTGGTGGGATTTGCTAGATGTTGGTGAAAAATCATAGATCATTGTTGGACAACCTTAGGAACCTAGAGGACATGGGACAATTTCACTAAAGAATTCATGGATGAATATATATCCCTGGTGGTCAAGCAGTCTAAGGAATGTAAGTTCATGAATTTGATCTAAGAAAATCAAACTGTTAGTTAGTATGAGGCAACCTTCAGCTGGCTCATCTAATATGCATCCTATATTTAGAATGATGAAAGTCAAAAAATTCAATGATTTAGTCAAGGACTATGGCTAGAGTTGAGATGGGGTCTAGCCATCTTTGATTTATTAAATCTTAACATAGTAGTCAGTAAGGTACTATAACTGGAATTGGAGCGGCAAGAAATTAGGAAAATCTAAGAAAAAGGTAAAAAGGAAAGACTGTCTCTAGGTGAATTGAGTTGCACCAGCAAGAAACAGTGGAGGCCATAAGTTGAGGGTGTGGCTCAGATGACTACTAGGGTAGAGAGGATAGTGAATCGGGCTCAAGAAAAGACACCAACACTATGTGGATCTGTGGGTCAGCAAGGCATAAGAAAGGGAACTATTGGTAGAAATAGGGTAAATGCTTATGGTGTGGTAGTAGCTAGCATCTTTTGAAAAATTGCCTAGGGAAACAAGGCCCAGTTCTGATAGGAACAGAAAAGCAGAAAATCCAGGCCCATGCTTATGCCCTCATTGGATAAGACACATCAAACTTTAATGAGGTAGTAAAAGGTATGATTACTATCTCCAAAACTCTTGGTAAAATGATGTTTGATCCTAGTGCTTCCCATTATTTTATATCTATTGAATTCTCTGCAAAACCGAATATGAAACTTGAAACTATGGCATATCAAGTAAAAGTGAGAACACCTTTGGGAGTAGGGCTAGTCACTAATGTTATGTATTAGGATTGCCAGATTATGATTGAAGGCTAAGTGAATCCAAGAAAATTAATATAGAAGCCCATCCAAGGATATGATGTGATCCTTGGAATGGATTGACAGTACAACCACCAACTATAAGTGAATTGTTTCACTAAGTGCATAACACTCGGGGAAGGGATGTTGATATCTTATCATCCTTCTATAGATAAAACCCCTTCGATACCAATCATATTAGCTATATAAGCTAGATAGATTCTGAATGAGGGTGGGCAAGGATTCCTGGCATACCTCATCAACTAACCTCAGAATACAGTCAAGATTGAAGAGGTAGAAGTGGTAGTGGAATACCTTTAGGTATTTCCTGAAGAATTAAATTTGCTATCTCTGATAAGCAAATAGAGTTTATTATTCATACTTTCCTAAGGGTTGCACCATTTTCCAAAACTCAATACTGGATGGCTCATGCCGAACTTAAGGAATTAAAGAGTCAGCTATAGGAATTGTTAGAGAAGAAGTTTATCAAACCCAGCATATCACCTTAGGGAGCTCTAGTGTTTTTTTAAAGAAAAAGATGGGTCAATGAGAATGCGCATCGATTATTGAGAATTGAACAAGGTCACTATCAAGAACAAGTATCCAATACCCCATGTGGAAGAGTTATTAGACCTTCTACAAAGATTAAGAATCTTCTTAAAGTTGGATTTAAGGTAAGGGTATTATCAGCTAAAGATTAGAGAAGAGGATATTCTAAAGACAACATTCATGGATTTGTGGTGATATCGTTCGGCCTAACCGACGCCCCGACAGCATTCATGGATTTGATACATTGGATATTCAAACTCTATTTGGAATAATTTATGGTCATCTTTATTGACGATATCTTGGTTTTCTCTAAGTCCAGAGATGAGCATAAGAAGTACATATAGATAGTTCTGAAGACTCTAAGAGAACATCAGATGTATGCCAAGTTCTGTAAGTGTGAGTTTTGGATATAGAAAGTAGCCTTCCTAGGTCATGTAATCACTCAAAATAGGATAGAAGTTGACCCTTCCAAGATAGAGGTGATTGTTAATTGGAAAAGGCCTTAGAGTGTTACGGAGATTTAAAGCTTTTCGGGATTGACCGATTACTACCAAAGATTTGTTCAAGACTTCTCCAAGATAGCTGCCCCACTAACAAAGTTAACCCAGAAAGATGTGTCATTTGTTTGGAATGAACAATATGAGAAGAGTTTCCAAGAACTGAAGAACTGTTTAACTACAACACCAGTATTAGCCATTCTAGATGGGTTGAAAGGTCTTGTGGTGTATATAGATGTCTCATATAAGGGGTTAGGATGCGTGTTGATGCAGATTGGTGTGTTGTTACCTATGCATCTAGGAAGTTAAAACCTCGTGAGGAAAATTACCCTACATATGATCTGGAGTTGGCAGCACTTATCTTTGTACTGTCGAAATAGAGGCACTATCTTTATGGGGCTACATTTGAAGTGTACACAGGTTACAAAAGCCTCAAATATCTACATTTGCAAAAGGATTTGAACAGGAGACAGCGAAGATGGATGGAATTCTTAAAAGAATATGACTTTTCCATCAATTATTATCCTAGGAAAGTGAATGCAGTAGTTGATGCTCCAAGTCAAAAAATAGAAATAGCTCAACTACAAGGTGCAAAGACATTAGAAAAGTTGAAAGCAAGTGCTATGATAAGACTAAAATAACAAGTTTAGATTGCAGGAGTGAGAGTACAACCTAAACTATATGAAGAAATTTAGCAAGCTCAAGCCAGAGAGATCTAGATGTTGAAATAGAAAAGGATGATTAAAAACCCTACAGAATCTAAGTTCAGCATGGATAGCCAAGGTATCCTATTTTATTGAAATAGAATCTGCATACCAAAAAATATGAAAGAAAGGATATTAGAATATGCACATCGAGCAAGGTACACTGTATATCCTTGAGGAATGAAGAAATAGTTCTGGTGGAATGGTATGAAGAAATATATATTAGATGTTATGCAGAAATGCTTAACCTACCAGTTAGTGAAGACAGAACTCCAATGACCGTTAAGTTTGTTGCAATTACTCCCCATCCCAGTTTGAAAATAGGAACAAGTGACTATGGACTTTGTGACCAGTTTACCAAAGGCCATAGGAGGTTATGACAGTATTTGGGTAGTAGTAGATTGATTAACAAAGTCCTCACATTTTCTACCAATTGAAATGGATTATAAGGTTGAGAAATTAACAGAATTATACATAAAGGAGATTATTAGGTTGCACAGAATCCCAGTGAGTATTATGTCTGATAGGGACCCTAAATTTATATCGAGACTTTGGAAGGATTTACATAAACATATGGGAACAAGATTGCAATTTAGTTCAACAGATCATCCTTAAATCGACGGATAGTTAGAAAGAGTCATTCTAATTTTGGAGGATATGTTATGAGCATGTGTTCTAGAATTTGGTGGAAATTGGACTTGACATCTACCTCTAATTGAATTTGTCGATAACAATAACTATCAGTCTGTCATTCAAATGACACCATATGAAGCATTGTACAGTCAAAAGTGTCAATCCCTACTATATTGGAATTTAGTAGAATATAAAGGTACCAATAAAGAGTTTTTAGGGATTATAAGGTCTGAACCAACCTAAGATACTTTAGAAAAGGTGCTTATTATAAAAAAGTAAATGAAGGCTGCTTGGGACCGACAGAAGAGTTATGCTGATAGATGGAGAATGGACCTAGAATTTGAGGTTGGCGATCGAGTGTTTCTTAAGGTGTCGCTGTAGAAAGTGATCAGACGAATAGGCAAAGATGGAAGTTTAAGTCCAAGATATGTGGGACCATATGAGATATGCGAAAGAATTGGACCAACGACTTATCGTCTAGTGTTACACTAGAGTCTAACCAGAATACATGACGTCTTTCATGTATTGCAGCTACAGAAGCATTACCTAGATCTATCTCACATCATATCTCATGAACACATGGAACTAGAAGGCAACATAACATACAAGGAGCAACTAGTTCACATCATAGATAGAAAGTTCTGAGAACTTAGGAATTGAAAGATTCCTTAAGTAAAGGTGTTGTGGTGCAATCATAATATTGAAGAAGCAACTTGGGCGCAGGAGGATCTCATGCGCCAACAATATCTTGAGCTGTTTCGATATTCAGGTGAGAATCAGTGGACCAAATTACTTTAGAGGGAGAGGTTTATAACACCCCTAAAATTTTATTTATTTTATTTATAATATACAATTTTATCATTATTTAAACATTTTATGAATTTCACCTTATTAATTATTTTAAACATTTTGTAAGCTAAATTATAATTTTGTTAGACTTAATTATGTTGACTTTTGAATAATTTGGGGCTAATCGCAATTTTCTAAAAACTTGGGGTATAATTATGTAATTTAAAATAGGCAGGGACCCTTTTCTTCCCACTTTTCCTTCCTTTTTTTCCTTCTTTGGGAACCACAATAGAGATCTTATCTCTGTTCTTGGGTGCCATGAATATCTAATGATAACCCTGAAAAGCATCCATCATACTTAACAGTTCACAACTAGTAGTAGAATTCACTAGTAAATCTATACGAGGCAGGATGTAAGGATTTTTAGGGCGAACTTTATTCAAATTAGTGAAATCGTTACACATACACCACTTTTCCTTATTCTCGGGGATGAGTACAACATTACAAAATCAAGATGGGTACTGAATTTCTACAATATAACCCGCATCTAAGAGATTTTTGACTTTTCTTGTGATGATTTGGCACCTTTCTGTATTGAAAGTTCTTATCTTCTATTTGATAGGTTTGTACGAAGGGTCTATGTTGAGGTGGTGGATGATGAAACTTGGGTCGATTCCCTAGAGGTAGGATGCCTTCCAGGCGAAGATGTTAATGTATCTCTACAGAAAATCGACCATGAGCCACTCCATGTGGTGGCCGATATCAATTCTAATTTTGGTGGTCTTGTTAGGGTTCCTAAGCTCCAGCTCGACTATTTTGAACTCCTCAATGGTCTCCACTTTGATGTCTTCCAACTTTCTCTTTTTCCTGGCTTGTCCTTCCTCAGGTTCCCCCACAAAGGCATCCCTTGAGGTCCTCAGCTGTAAAGGTTTGTGTAGCATTAGAATTCAAATATTTTCAAAAAAATAATAAATAAATAAACTAGCCCACACAACACCACAAGGATATAGACATGTCTAAGATTTAGATTTAGAAGAGAAAAATACCTGGGCAAAAGCAAAAATTCAAAGAGTAAGAGTCAAACCTTTTTCAATCGTCAAATAGGCTTTTCACCAGAGCAGTAGGATCACCACCAATTTTACCTTAGATAGACTCATCTGTTTGCGATGAAATTTTTATTATAACTCCTAAACTCTTTGAAGATTCTTTAATCCAAATTTTAGGCTGATTAGAACACCAGGGGTACTCCAAGAAGAAGTAAAAACCGACTGTTAAAAACTGTTCTCGTTAAGAGCAAAAGAAACCAAAATAGATTGCCTCTAATGCAAACATCCATACATCAAATCTATGGCCTATTCTCTACAAAAAGACTATAAAATTTGCAAAGAATGAGGGGAGGAAAGCTAGGAATATTGAGGTGGAAGAAGAAGGGAGAAGGAGAGAGTGATAGGAGGCTAACAACTTAGATTCCCACCACACAATATTATTAGGAGAAAATCACACAAAATGTGCACACCTTACATACATCTGGCCAGCCACTCTACCATATCCATATATAAGAGTGGTCACACACCTCTCACAAGGAGGTGATGCCAAGTGTCCGTTGCTTAGGTGGCCCTTAACTTGTGATTAGTGAATTTAACTAAAACATAAATTTCATCTAATGAAATATCTTGTAATTAAATTCTAATTCTTATTAAATAAAATTTTCATTTAATAATTCTCACAAACATTATCTCTCCAATTTAAGTAAATTGAATACTTTAATTTAATTAATAATCATTTGACTTAACTCTTAAGTTAAAGCGCTTAACAATTTAAGCTAGTAAATTATTCCATGATCACCACCCAGTGTGTGACCAAGTTCCATAGTCTTGTGTGATCTAAAGGCTTTATCCAAATGCAAGTGAAGTAAATAAAGAGTATAAGATAAAGATGGCCATATAATGAATATCATCCAAGTAAGATTGTCTTACAAGGAAATAGTTTACAAGGCCAATCTAATTAGCTTGTGGGGCATTATTCCAACAATCTCCCACTTGCCCTAAAGCCAATGCCCCTTGGCCTTGAGACTTATCTTCTCGAGATGTCCTTCAATGGCCGTTAGCATTTAGGGGTTTAGACTATAGTTCTACTGTATTCTCTTCTAAGACAACTTTACCCACTCAATTGTCACCTCTATCAATTGATATCATATGTCAAATGATAATGTATTTACTGTGTTTGGATCACTGATGAGATATTGAAAAATTAAATAGATAATTATGCTTTAGTGTACTCTAACATTCCTACCTTATTCCCAACAAAAAATATGTCATCAATGTAAAGCACAATAAACTGTATACCACTCCCACTGGCCTCTTGCACACACATGGTTCATACACATTTTTAAAAAAGCCAAACAATTTGACTTTCTAATCAAAATGTATGTTCTAAGTTTGGGATGCCTATTTGAGTCCATAAATAATCCTCTGGAGTCTACAAACCTTTTATTTACTCCTCTTGGATGTAAAACTTATGGTTGCTACATAGGAATCCTTTTTTCAATGTCTTTATTGAGGAAAGCTGTTTTCATATCCTTTTGCCATACATTATAGTTATACTATGCAACTATGGCAAGTAAAATTTGAATGGACTTAGCATAGCAACTGGTGAAAAGGTTTCCTCAAAATCAATACTAGGTCTTTGAGTGTAATCGTTTGCCACTAGCCACGTTTTAAAAGTCACCACCTTTTCATCTACCCCAAATGTTTGCTTATAGATCAACTCGCAACCAACGGGAACTATTTTCTTTGGTGGATCTACCAAAGTCCATACTTTATTTGAGTACATGGAGTCTATTTTGGATCTCATGGCTTCAAGCCAATGTTCCAAATCTATGTTCGACATAGCTTCTTCATAGGTCTTCAAATCACCATCTGATTGTCCCATTTCATGAAGAAATTTGAACCTTTTAAGTTGCTTCTTGATTTGGTCTGACTTTCTCAGAGGTTGTGTGTGAGCCTCTTTGATATGTATTTGTTTCTACTACTTGTGAGATTTGATGATCATCTTGAACTTCACCAAGTTCAACAATAACGCCTTCTCCATCTTATGGAAATTTCTTTTCCAAAATGGTGGTGTTCCTTGAAACAAACACCTTTTGTTATGAGGGATCATAGAAGTAATAACCTATAGACTCTCTTGGGTATCCCACAAACATGCACAAGATGGATCTACTATCTAATTTATCTCTTACTGTCCGTCTTATGTATGCGGGAGATCCCCAAACCTTGAGATATTGATAAGAGGATGCTTTGTCATGCTATATCTCATATAGTGTCTTTGGCACCAACTTTGAAGGTACTATGTTTAGTAACCTCGTCACTGTTTCTAAGGCGTATCCCCAAAAGGATATAGACACATCAAAGAAGCTTATCATGGAATGCACTATGTCCAACAAGGTAGGATTTCTCCTCTCGACTACTCTATTTGAGGTGTGTCGGGTGGAGTCTATTAAGAGAGAATCTTATTCTCTTTTATATAATCCAAGAATTTATTACTTAAGTATTCAACCCCCTAGATCTAATTGAAGAGCTTTAACATTAAGTCCTTTTTGCTTTTCTACTTCAGTCTTATATATTTTGAACTTTTCAAAGACCTCAGACTTGTACTTCATAAGATACACATGTCCGTACCGACTATAATAATTATGAAGGTGATGAAGTAAGAGTAGTCTCCTCTCCCACCAATTCTCAATGGGCCACAAACATCTATATAGATCAAATTCAAAGGGCTTGTAGAGTGCACTATCTGTCTTACAAAAAGAGCCTTGGTCATTTTTCCCTTCAAACATGATTCACAAGTAGGAAGGTCTTCAATGCTACTAGCATTTAGTACTTTAAGTGCCTCCATCTCATTTATCCTATCTTTGGAGATATGCCCAAGTCTTGCATACCAAAGAATAGCATCTTTTTGGTTATCCAATTTGCTTACTTAGTTGAAAGTGCATTAGTGATGGTTAAGAATTTAGTATGTACAATCCTTTGTTAAGTATACCATGAGCAATTAAAGAGCCTATTCTTTAATGCCTTCAATCTCTTATTTGATATAGAAGGATCAAATCCTTTGTTATCCAAAATGGAAATTGAAATAATGTTCTCAACCATATATGGTATGTTATAACAAAGGTCTAATATAAGTATGGAATTCCCTAAGTTTGACTTATTTTACGCCTTCAACTTTGGTCACACATTTTGCTCCTTAGCCAAGGTGGTAGATCATATCCTCATCACTTGGGATTATTCTTCTTTCTGTTCATTTGTAACAACTTAAAAAAAAAAGAACCACATGAGATATCATATATCAATGAGGAAAAATTCATCCTAAATGTACCTTAATAAAGTACATGCCCTTCTTAAGGGTTGCAAGGTAACCCTTCCAAATAGTTTCCAATGGCCTATCTCGCCAAAGTAAAACTAATTAATATTGACTATTTTCACTATAATTTTCTTGACTCCTCCGGATGCCTTTAATGGTTGTTTTTCCTTAGAGGTAGAACCTTTCGACCTTTTATCTCCTTTTCTAGCATCCCTTGGGTCCATAGATAAGGAGGAGGAAACAAGTGTCAAAGGTTTGCCCTTATTATGGTATTCTCCTTCTAGATCAACACTTTGATCAATAAAACTTAGCAAAGATGTGAGAATCAAATCCTCATGGAGATCATTATCCATCACTACGTCCAAGTAGAAAAAAGCTTCTCCAAGCCCAATCAGTTTTAGACCATAGTTGATGACACATGACTTCACATCCATCCTAGCTTGAAAGGTCTCTTTTGACAACATGAACTTCTTATACCTCATTTGCTTTACAACTCTTGTAAACCTTAACCAAGGTATCATTCATGTGTCTTTGAGAATTTTAAAGTTTGTAGATGCCATCATAAGACTAAAGGATAAGACAATCCTAAGCCTAATTAGGGCACTTTCACGTATCTCTAGATCTACATTAATCCTAAAGGAATTAGGAATACCATGATATAGGACATATATCTACTTCTACGAATCTAGAATGATTTTTGAGGTTAAGTCAATCGTAGAAGTTTGGCTAAATTGGTTTATTAGTTTCAAAAATAACGTTGAGTGGAATTATTAGTCATTCTTGAGATTTCACAAATCATCAAAGGGGAAAAAGAGAATATAAACATGTGATTGAATTTGATATTAAAAATATGTTCATAGTTTTTCAAGCATGTTTTCCTCTCACTACTTTGTCAAATTCTTCACCTCTAAGAAGAATTTGGAAAATCAAATTTCCTAGTTAGAATTAAGACCCTAATGACTTGCCCATAGACCCCTGTGATCAAGTGCAATCCACAAGCAATCAAAGGGCAAGCAACTTTTTTTGATTGCATCTCATGTAACTCTTGATATATTTTACCTCAATTTTTATATAGATCAACGTGACCGTGTGCCATTTATATTACTAAGCATTAAGTCCAACCCACCAATCAATCTTTAATTCAAGATGACCTCACGACATACCCCATAATCAAGTGCCAATGCATGAGGGTTCTTAAGTTAAAGGTGCATCTCATGCTAAGTGTATGCTCACAGCTCTCCTCCTAAGTGTGACCCTCGTGACTGAGTGCCATCACATAAAATTGGTAGCATTATCATGGCATGTACTATAGGTGAAAAGCTTAGATTAATTAAAACTCTTTTAATTTGTATCCATTTAGACATTCTAAGTGGAGGGTTTTGCTTGTAAAGATCTCATCATTTATATCTTCTTATTTAGGTTCTCTATATCCTAATTATGTATATCATACATCAATAAGAGATGGACAGCATAAATACGTAAGTAGCCTAGCATGCTTCTAGGGTGGGATGACCATGAGCCTAGCCAAGTGATATACTTAGAGCCATAGATGCCTTAGTTGATTTTAGGTAGGTTGATTAAACTAAGCTATTACATGAGTGTATCCCATGCATTCATGGGTTTTTAAGCCTCCTTAGATCCTCTTTGCTCCTTGCAACTTTTACAAGAGAAAGAAAACTTCACTACTAGTAATTCTACTCTCATAACTTTTACAAGTTAGAACAAAAGGCATGCAAGCCCCATTTAATACTACATATTTCAACAACTTGAAATAAATAAAATCTATATTAAAAAGCTCATGATCATCCCTATTCATTCATCATCCATTCAACATTTAAATGATAAACCAAGAATTGAAATTCAATTGCAATAATTAAGTGCTAATCATATTAACAAATAATCGATCATGCAAAAACGGGCATAACATTTATGCATCATATTTTTGCCACAATTGGAGATCAACTTTAGCAAGTTTTAAAAGCAACCAAAAAGTGTACAACATAATTTTGAGGCCTTGCACAACATTTGTTCAACCAATGTACATGTTTCAAAACAAGTTTGGTTACTAAAGGAACCAAACAAAAAGCTCAAAACCCATCCCAAACCTAACTAGGGGCTGCTGGCCAAGGCTTGCACACTGCTGGGCAATAGCACTTGGTCACTGCCATGCTATGGGTTGCCAAGAGCTAGCAACAACCTTGTTTTGGGGTTTATGGTCAAGTCAAGCCATTTTTAGATCAACTTTTGTGCTCAAAGAATTTGGGAACAACTTCTAAATATCAAAGGACACAACATAGGTGAAAATTTCAGATTAGAACACCTTTTAATACTAAAATATCAAGTGTCCAAAGATGTTTGAAAAATAAGTTTAAGCAATAATCATATTATTCAAAAATCTCCAATTATATCCAGTTTTATTGGACCCAAAAATGACCAAAACAACCTAAGGCCATTCACAACATGATATATCATAATATAACATTCACCAATGCCAAATCAAAATTTAACATCAGAAAAATGAATCAAAACATGCCCATCATATGATTTAACAATTAATGCACACAATAGCATGATTCAATCCATCAATCAAGGAGCCACAAGCAAGATCATCCATACATTCCAACCCATCACATGGATTGAGTACATGGTGATATTGATCATTTCTTCACACGAGCCAATCACCCAATCCATGCAAAATCCAAATCTATGCACGAATGTGGCTCCAATAGCACTTGAAGGTTTGTGTGGCACTAGAATTCAAATATTTTCAAAACAAAATTGAATAAAATAGTGCACACAACACCACAAAGATATATACATTCATAGGATTCAAATTTATAAGATAAAAATACCTGGATGAAAGTAGAAAATTCGAAGAGCAAGAGTTAAACTCTTTCCAACCGTCAAACTAGCTCTTCACTGGCGTAGCAGGATCACTACCAATTGTACCTTGGATAGAATCCTCCGTTTGGGCTGAAATTTTTATTAGAACTCCTCAATCCTTTGAAGATTCTTTAGTTCAAATTTTAGGCTGATCATAACACCAAAGGCACTCCAAGAAGAAGCAAAAACCTGCTGCCAGGAATTGCTCTAGTCAAGAGCAAAAGCAACCAAAATAGATGGCCTCTAACGCAAACATAAACACACCAAAGCTATTTTTCTGTAGAGAAAGGATGGAAAAACTACAGAGAATGAGGGGCAGAAGGCTGGGAATATTGAAGTGGAAAGAGAAGGGAGAAGGAGACAATGATATGATGCTAACAACTTAGATTCCCACTACACAATATTATTGGGAGAAATTCACACAAAATGTGCACACCTCACATGCCTTTGGTCACCACTCTAGCATATCCATATATAGGATTGGTCACACACTTTCCACAAGGAGGTGATGCCAAGTGTCCTTTGCTTAGGTGGCCACTAACTTGTGATTAGTGGATTTAATTGAAGCACAAATTTCATCTAATAAAATGTCTTGCAATTAAGTTCTAATTCTTATTAAATGAACTCTTTATTTAATAATTCTCCCAAATATTATCTCTCCAACTTAATTAAATTAAACACTTTAATTTAATTAATAATTGTTTAACTTAACTCCTAAGTCAAAGTACTTAAGAATTTAAGCTAGTCAAATTAACTCAATCATTAAATTAATTTTGTCCAATTGATAGTCATGCGACATCAATTAATTAACCTTTATTTATTTGATCTTAATTTATCTCTTAAGTTAATTTGACCTATTTAAGTTTTAAATTGATCGAGCTAAAATAACTACAATTTTGCCTCCTCCAAAAAATGGTCATGAATTTTCTAACTCTTAGAAAATTCTAATTCCTTCAATAGACCATGTTATTGACTTTTGTGTGAGACCCATTAGGTTCTACTATTCATTAGACATGGTCTTACAATTCTTTGTAACTTTTGGAATATCAAATATTGACATTAGTTTAAATTCCTTTAAACTAAGCGACTCAATTTAATTAATTTTATTAATTGAAGACTACCTAATCTCCCTGATAGATATCCAACCTCGAGTTGATGGAGCCTAACTAATTTACTGAAATGAATGCACTTGAAGAATCATTCTAGCATTATGCATACTAATAACATGTAAATGCAATCCTTTCTTCTCTTATCTCCCAAAAGAGGTCTAGGTTAAGATATTTGTCGGCTCCCTAATAGCCTAAATACTATTTTTCTATTCTTAATGTTTGATACCCTTTATGACCTCATCTTTGGAAACATCTTCTGAATTGTCACATCACCTTGTGCAAGAATTTCTTGGAATCAATCATTATAGAACACATAAGAGATGCACTCGCCCTTCACAAAGATGTGGTGTCAGATTTCATCTTAGAACTTACAAACCTCCATGGTAAATAGGTCACACCCAATCTCAACCTAGAAGACCCATTAAGTGGTCAAAGAAGAGTCAAAGCATAAGAACCAAACATAAGGTTACCATAGACCCTCAGGTCAAAGGATTAATAATATACACTAGTGTAAGTAGGAGAATTGGCTACTACTGACTTGCCACTACGACTATCTAATGGATTCTCCAGTGAGTTTTCAATGCATTTTTCTCCAACAAGCACATATTGATATATACCTATATATCATACAATTGCTCATGGAACGGAGCAATCTCTAACTCTTAGATTTAAACATCGTTAGTACGAGTTTATCTAGATCTTAGATGCCATGCCTCATAAGATCATATGACTTGAAAGATTTAAGATCATGATCGTCTAAAACTTATTACATGATTACTACCTAATGCGTTACCAAGTTCCGTAGTCTTGTGTGATCTAAGGGCTTCATCCAAATACCAATAAAGTAAATAAATAGCATAAGATAAAGATAGTCATATAATGAATATGATCCTATCAAGATTTTCTTACAAGAAAATAGTTTACAAGACCAATCTAATTGGCATGCGAGGCACTATTCTAGCAAGTTATGGTCGAGTCTTCTACTCACTCGACTCGATCAAAATTGTATAACAATGCCATGCCTCTTTAATATTACACAGCACTTCACCTATGCCTGCCAGGGTCAAGAATTTTATTTTCATGTGGTACGTTGAGATCATGGCGCAAAAGTAGTTTAGAGTTGGTCGCCCAATTATAACACTGTAAGCAAATGGGATAACAATGACTAGATAATTGATAATGAGTATTTTTCTGTAAGAGGCTTCCCTGAATGATATAGATAAGTTGATGGAGCCTTTTAGTATGATCTATTACCCCTAAAATTCGACTAGGGGTGTGCTCATAGGCTCAAACTTCAACTATCTTAGATTTATCCTTTTTAGGGTTGATAGGAAAATAATGTTGGTGGAGCTGCCATTATAGACCAAAATCTTTCTTCAAAGTGGATGATCTTAATAGAGAGCACCATGGAGTAGTTAGCTTTATGGTTGATGTTCTTGCCCTTGAGGTAGGTAAGGTCAGTAATAATGAATGAGATAGGCTCTATGCAGGTGGACAAGTGGAACATTATTTCAATAGGAGAGTCTGGTTGGTTTCCCCCTCTTCTATTAATTGATATGGCCCTATTTGATCAGTCCTCAATCTTATCAAGTAGATTGAAATAATATTTCATGTTGTGGCTCTTTTATTTGTGAAAGTGATAATATTTCTTTAATTTTCTCATGACCTCTATTTTAGTTAGCTTTTTTAGTTTTTAGAGGAGGTTGCCATGTTGAATTATGAACAACACGTCCTTTCTTGGGCAGTTGAGTGGTGAGTAGTCATGAAAGTATTTGATGTGAGATCGATGACCCATCCTCTACTGTCGATCATCTTTCTCCTTATTTTTATTCTTCTTGACCTCAGGATCACCAAAATTTAGTCTGTTCATCTCTTTCTGGGTTATATACCTCTCCGTCAGGTTGAGTAGCTCCTCCATCAATCAGGGGTATTTTTGCACTAAAGCATTGGCACACTCCTTATGTCTGAGTCCTAAGAAAATAAAATCAATCAAAAACTTAATCCTTGGGTAGTTAATTTTCAACATTTTTATGTTGAATCTGGTAAAGAAATCATGGAGGGACTTCTCTTTATTCTGCTTCACAGTATGGAGATGGATGTGGAAGAGCTTCATTTTTCACTAATTGGCAAACTGGTAAAGGAACTTATCATACAACTGGTCATAGGAATATATTGATGTTGGCTCTAGTGTGACAAACCAATCAAGTGTAGTACCCTAAAATGTGGTGACTAGCATCTTTGCATATTTACTCATTGTGACCATGCAGTTGTATCATCTATTTGAACTGCATTAGGTACTTATTTAGGTCAGTTGAGATATCATATCACGGGAGTCCGTCGACACCTTAGAATCGATTGCAATTTGCTCATCGATTATCTCTTGGATACATGATGACCCTCTTTCCCGGTGGGACCTTTGAGGACTGTTTGGGTTAGGGATCCTCTTAGTATTTCTCGTTAAGATTTTCTCCAAGTGCTTGTTCCACTATTAAAGTTGATGGGACATTTTCTCCAACTCTTTTCAGTCTACCTAGGTTATATTCTTGACAAACTAAGGCCTCACACACTTAACCCTATTGTGTTGTGAGGCTAAAAGGGCTGGAGCAGCATGATCTACTGACTCACCAATCTCTTCCCACTAGTCTGGTCTTTAACGTTCAACCTTATTGTGCTGCTAGGCTCGAATGGGCCAAACGTAATAGTCAATAGAATCAGTAAATTCTTTTTGTGGGTTAAGTTGATCCCTCTCTTTAGGAAGGTGTCTGAGGCTAACCTCACGTCTTGCCTATGGTCGCTAGGATTTCAATCGATTACGGCTATCTCTTAGGGATCTTTCTTTGGGAGATGGGGATTGTAGAGTTGCAGTAGGTCTTAGGGCAGGCACAGCTGTATGTTGATTCAGGGTGGCAAAGAGCTGAGTAGAACTCTAAGCAGAGACTTGTTCACTGATTAGTTACATTAGTTAAGGTATAGTTAAATTAATCACTCGCTTCGATAAAGCGCTTAGTCCCAGAGCATTAAGCTCTTATTGAGGCTGAAGAGGAGGAGGAGATGCAACCCTTCTATTTTTCTCCTTTTTTAAAGTAGCTCACCTAATGTTCACAATTTGTTTACTATAGTTTGGTTTCCCATAAATGGCCCCAAAATAATGGGGATGAAAATCATGTGTTACTAGACTAGGTAAGTGTTTGAGCTAGTGTAACCTGGCTAGTCGAGTAGCCTAACTTAAAAATAGTTTGGGCTAAGATCTACAATCATGAGAAAACATCAAACTAGCCGAGGCCACTTTGACGCTCAAGTCAGTCAAAGGCCAACTAAATAAATAGAGCAGTAGAGTGAGGGCTTATAGGGAAGAATAGCATACCTTAAGAGGTGCTAAAATGAGATATTTATATCTTTATCTAAGTGGATGATATGTTTAAGATGCCCCTAACATATATAGGGGATTCTTGTCCTTATATGGGGACCTTTAGGTCATCTCACAATCTTGTACTATTTTAGGTGGCATCACCTCTTGCTTTTAGGGGCAAAATAGCATATTTGTGGTGTGCTTTCTGACATGAGGAGTGATAGAGGAGGTACTGAGGTGGTATGCACCATTAATGCAGAGGTACGTTGCCTGTTATGGCATTAAATATGCCAAAGATATGATTCGATACTGAAACTACCTCATTGGTCGATAATAGATTTGACCATAGAACTAGTTTCTGGGAATGGACAGCCTTCAGAGGTGCAGCGCTTGAGACATCTCGTCGGAGTGGTGCAATATTGCTTATTGCATAGGCTATAAAGTGAGCAGATGGTTGACGACCCAACTAGGTCTTTAAGGCAAGATGGGCTTGGAAGTGTGTTCTTGGGTTGATAGCTGTTGGGCTGGGCCATCTATATCAAATATATTTATATACATATATATGATAATATATATAATAATAATAATATATACAATATAATACATATATGATAATATATATAATTATTTAATAATATATATAATATAAAAGTCTACCCCCAAACCCCTTACCCCCGCGACCCTATCTCCTCCCATATTGTGGCCCCCCAAACCCCCCACCTCGTCTCCCCAACCCTCACAGGCTGCTGTGGCAACCATGGCCATGGCCGTGGCTGCCACAACAGCCTACTGTGCCCCCAAACCCCCTACCTTTGCCACCTCATCTCCCCAACCCTTATGGGCTGTCATGGCAACATTATGGCTAGATCTAGCCATTGGCCACCATGGCCAATGTAGCCATGGCGGCCATCAATGGGGGCTACCAACAGTGAGTATTGGCTGTCAGTGGGGTAGGTAGTCATTTTTATATATAATTGAATATCTATGCACTTGTATATAATATATATAGACATAAATATATAAAATATATACACATTATATATCTAATAATATCTTATATTGTATATATATAATTTATATATTCTTTTTAAAAAATATAATATGATTTAATCTAAATCGTTGATTTTTTAAAAAAAGATCCAATAGTTGTTGACTAAGGGTATAATTGTTTGCTTATGTACAGAAATTTAAGTTCAGATGCACGCATGGGCGCATGTCTTACACTCATGCTCTCAAGGGGGTTCATTTCATAGTTTTTTAAAATATGATGTTTTTTTGTGTATTATTTTTTCACAGGGGTTAATATATTAATTTTTTTAACATAGGGGGGTTAACTGCCTTTTACCCATTTTTAAACTGATATAATTGTATTTGAAAATATATCAATTTTATAGAGATATGGTGGTAAAAATTATAAAACATCATAAAAAAGATTAACCTTGTAAAAAATGTGATAAATACAGAATATTTGTTAAGTGCAATTACAAATATTACTGAATTTCATTTGTTAAGATTTTCTGTATCTTCATAAATGTTCTTAAAGAATAATTCCATTGTTATGTTAATCAGTTAAGCAAACTTTATCTATAGAAAGTTAATTACCATTCTTCAATGTATTTAGATATATTCTCCTTTTGATTTCATCTATTGTTTTACAGTGCAATAACTCAAGATTTGATCCCTCAAAGATGATAAATCTTTTTTCTGTAAATTCAATGAATAAATTATGTACCTCTTGATGTTTTCTAATCGGATCAATATCATAAATAACAATATTTGATCTATCAAATTAATTCATCATCAAGACTTAAATATATAGCATAGAAAGTTCTTTTATCCATGCTGAATCAATTATTTTCAAACATGATGTTTGTACTTGCTCTTCTTCTTCTTCACTTTTATGATTATGTACTAGCTTTAATACTATTGTTCCCTGGCTATACTTTTTAATCCATTATTGAGAATATGTAGTTCGTATTTAACTTTCAAATTTGATAAGAAATACTCTTGTTTGTTTGTTAAAAGTGCTGTAAATCAATGTTTTTTGAAATCAAACTAATTTTTATGTTTGCTTGGAACTTTAATTATTAATTGTTAGTTGAATTTTATGTTGCATCAAGAGTTTATGCTCTCTTATAATGAAATTAAATTTTCAGGTTGCCCAATTAAATGAATTTTTCAATCAAATTGTTATCCCTTAAATATCCAGGAATTTCAAAAACTTGAGTTGATTTTAAAAGTAAAATCATATTTAGTCAATGCCAAAAACTAATTACCTAGAGGTACTCTTATACAAAAAAACGAAAAGGAAGATATCACTAACAACATTTAACTTTTTGACATAGTACAAAAAAAGGGTACATTATATTTTTAGTCCAATAAATTAGATTTACTTGAATTTTGATCTCATTCTTTATTAATTTTGCACATTAAATTGTTTTTTATTTTTTCCCAATTTGAGGGCTTAAAAGGGATTTTGTCTAGAAATTAATGGAGCGGCTCACGTGCCACTCATGTGGCCATTAAGTTGAGCCTTTTTGGTCCCATAAGTTACACTCACTTGGATTTTTGGTTCCAATGAGAGCTCCAATAGATTTCTAAAGAAGAGGAAAAAAAAATGGCTGTAACTGAAAGTACCATTTGTTTTTGCGGCACACCACCTCTATTGAAATCATGTGCACAAGTGAAATTCACATAGGAGTTTTCATGATTGGGCTTCCACAAATAATAGGCGTGGTTTCTTTGTTTGAGAAGACCATCAAATGTGTGAAAGAGCAAGACAAGTGATAATTGAGTTGCTTAGGATGTTGAATGCAATGAAAGAATGTTGGAAATATAAATCGCAGATTATAAACAATAGATTATAAAAGAATTACAACTCAATTTATAATCACATAACAGTGTTTGTAAAATGATATAATGAATATTTTAGAAAACAACATGCAGTAAAACATAAATTCCAATAATTCAGTTACAATTCAGTTTAAAACATACATAAACCAAAAGCAAACAACCAAATTGGAATATATGAACAGAAATAACTAAGTCAGTAGTTTAAACTAAGAACTTATCTCAAAGTTTTGTATTGTAATAAAATTTAGACTGAATAATCAAATAATAATTTACCTTGAAGAAATTATTGGCCTTACCAGTATAAACAGTGTCGCGAAACTTTCTTCAAGACAAAACAATCCAAAAGCATTTCGGATGCATTCCAAAAGCTTTACCACGATCACTCAATTGTCATAATACCAATAAGCAACACTAAGATATGGAGAGACAGATATGAGAGGGAGAGAAGTGATAGTTATGTATGTTATGTTTTTTATTTTGCCTACAATAGCAGTAGGTTTATAGAGGCAAGAGGGAAAAGTCAAAAACTTGTCTAGGTTTATTTTAGCCAGATGCATTATGGAGCATGTGCATAAACATGTCCACATTCATTTTGGAACAGATGCAATGAAACTATAACTCCAGAAATGTTTTTGATAGTTTCTATAACTGTAGAAATAGTTTTGCAACTTTAAAACTAGATTTGACTTTTGAATTTTTAAATCTAATTTTAAAATTTCAATTTCAATTAAAGTTGAAATTTACAACAAATAGATTAAACTAAGACAATTCACCCATCACCCGAGCTGGGCAGATAGTGGTGGTGGCAATGGCGACAGCAACACACTTATTTGGGCACTTCCTAATGAGTTTCTTAATTGATACTTTACCAAACACCAATACTTGAACCATATATAAGATGCAATCATATTGGAAACACTTCCAATTTGGGATAAGTGATCTTGTATAAGATAAAAGAGCCTTTTATATTCTTACTTATTCCTCCATAATTTGTCTCAAATATAATGTGTGATTCCCCCATATTCATAACCATTTGCACTTTGTTTCGCTCTTCTCATTTTCCACAACAACTATAGATTCCCACCAAATTGGCATCAATCCATAAAGCTAAACCGCTTTTTAAACATGTAACTAGTGTCAAATCTCAATTGATTTGATGCCAATTACAACAATCACCTACAAATTTATGGTGTTGGACTATCAAGATTATTGTAACTTGCTTTCAGTAATGGTACCTTTCAATTTGAGCCACAACCTAATTTATCTAACTTATGCCACTAGAGGGACAAATAGATCAAAGACTTGAATTTGGCCATTGGATGTGGCGGCATCCATTGGTAAAAACAAGCTACATGGCTATGCGGTGATCTTTAGGTTTGACATGTTATGGCTATGTGTCTCAATCCTATTTCATGAATGTTTTCGAGGAATAACCCTTTTCCTCTAGTCGCATCCAAACGATTTCTTTCACTTAGTTGGGCATCTCCAAGGTTGCACTGCTTGTATTAATATGACTTGACCCCATTTAGAGTTTGAACTCTTACTTTACTAGCAGTAAATAGTGCTTTCCAAGTGTGCTAGGGGGACAAACTCAAATACTAAAGTATCAGTCAAGTTTAAGTGCACTTTGACACGCTTAACAGCTTGTTTATATCACATTGAACTTTCTTTATTGAATCTCCACTTGGTAGGTTAGGTTGCCGCTACAAGTGCATCACTAATTTGTTTTTAGTCTTATCCCCAGTCTAGATTTTTAGACTAAGGACAACTCAAGTCCTTTGGTCAAAGGATTAGCCACATTGTCTTTAGATCTAACAAAATCATTGGTCACAACCCTATTAGACACAAGCTCCCTTATAAATTTTAGTCTAACTTGGATATGTCTCTTGATATTTTGATTATACTTTAAACTTTTGATCTTTCCAATTGTAGTTTGACTATCACAATTCAATGCGATCGTAGAAAGGAGGCTTACTAACCATGGGTGATTGGACCATCAACCTCTGTATCTAGTTAGCCTCTATTCTAATTGTGTCCAAAGCACATAACTCTACCTCAAATGTGGATCGAGTTATCGAAATCTATTTAGTAGATTTCTAGGAAACAGTGCCTCCACCCAAGGTAAATACATACCTTATGCACCCATTACTATTAGAGTTTTGGCTATCCAACTAGTATTACTACATCACTTAAGTACTATGTGGAATCTACCAGAATGCAGAACAAGTGATGTCTAAGATACTAAAGTACCCTATCTAAAGCCTCCTAATGGATTTTATTGGTGGGCAACTTGTATACCTTGCGAGCTTTGAGACTGTGAATAAGATATTTGGTCTTGAGCCATTTGTAAGATATTGTAAGCTCTCAATTATCTGAGAATACCATAATGGAGGCATAAAAATACATTTTTCATTCTTGAAAAGAGCCACAAAGGGATTATGTGGTGTCTTAGCTATACTACAATCATTATAACCACATTTCTCAATAATCATCTCAACATAATGAGACTGAGAAATGGCTATGCCCCCAATTGACCAAATAAACTTGAGGCCAATAATGACATTAGCTTTACCCATATCTTTCATTTCAAACTTACTTTTCAAGTATGATTTTGTCTCATTGATAATCTTAATGATAGAACTAATCAACAAAATATTGTCCATGTATATATATAGCATAATTCAAGCATCACCTTTAACCTAATAGTATATGCACTTATCATCCTCATTTATGTTGAAATAAAATGATAAAAATAGTTTTATCAAATTTTCCATGCCTATGCTTAGATGCTTGTTTTAATCAATTGAGGGATTTAACAAGCTTACAGACCTTTTGCTCATTTGCTACAAATCCTTTATGCTAGTCTATATAAATATCTTCCTCATGATCACCATACAGAAAGGCTATTTTCACATCAATCTGATGAACCTGGAAATCATATACGGAAGCCAGTGCGATAAGCACCCAGATTGTAGTTAAATGTGCAACTAGGGAATAGGTATCAATGAAGTGTATTTTCTCTTTTTGTCTAAAGTCTTCAGCTACTAATCTGGCCTTAAACTTGTCCATGGTTCGATCAGACTTCAATTTCTTTTTAAAGATCCATTTGCATCTAATCATAGTATACCCTAGAGATAGATCGACTAATTCCCATGTTCTGTAAGAGATAATGGAATTCATCTCACTTTTGATAGCTATTTTCTGATGCTTAGCTTTAGATGAGGCCATAGCATCCTTGAAGGTCATAGGATTATCTTTGATATTATAAGTGATGAAATTACTTCCAAAATCCTTGATGACCTAAGCTCTCTTATTCTGTCTAGATTTATCTGGTCTTTAGTTCCAATGGACACTGAACCAGAATGACTTGAATTAACCGCCACATTTAACATATTTTCCATATATTCAGGAATTGAGGTCGATGTAAGAGCTAAATTTTAAAAAACATCCTGCGGTATTCCCATTTTTGTTGGAAAAATGTCCTCAAAGAATGCGCTATCACGACATTCCACTATTGTGTTAACCTCTATGCTAGGGATTTTGGACTTAATTACAAAAAATCTTAATGCAAAGCTTGTTTCTATATAGCCCAAGAAGACCACATCAACAATTTTAGGACCAAGCTTTTTCCTCTCGTGTTTTGGGGCTAGAACTTTTACAAGACAACCCCATACTCGAAAATGCTTTAAGCTAGGTTTTCTACCTTTCTAGAATTCAAATGGAGTGCATTCTTTATGTTTTAAAGGGATACTATTCAAAATATAGCAAGTTGTATTCAAAGCCTCTTCCCACATATATTTATGCAGTCCAGAATTCAAAAGTAGGCTATTCATCATATCTTTAAAGGTTATATTCTTTCATTGTGCTACCCCTTTAGATGAATGAGAATAAGAAGAAGTCTCTTTATGAATAATACCAAAGTTTCAGCAATGTTCAACGAAAGTATTTGATTCATGCTCTCAACCTCTATCTGATCTTAACCTTTTAAGTTTCTTACCAGTTTGATTTTCAGCTTTGTTTTTGAAAATGATAAAAGTTTTAAGTGTTTCATCCTAATGTTTCAATAAATAAACATAGCAATAACTATTATAGTAATTTATAAAAGGAATAAAGTATCTTTCAGATCTTTTGTTAATATCCCATTGAGCTCACAAATATCTGTGTGCACAAGCTAAAATAATTAAGAATTCCTTTCAACCGATTGGCAAGATTTTTCATACTTGTTTAGCTTTAGCACATATTTGACATTTGTGACTGCATTCAATATCATGTTTAGGTATTAAATTCAAGTTCATCATGCATTTAACATAACCAAAATTTAAATGACCTAAATGACTATACCATACATCAAAACTTTCAATAGCATTTACTAAGGATTCAAGATATGCATTTTTGTTGATTGAATTAAAAGTAACATGCTTGACTTTTAATTTAAACAAACTGTTAGACAATAGCCCTTTCCAATAAACAAACCAAAATGCTAACTTACAACTTTATTAAATTTAAAAGTTTGCTCATAGCCTTCCCTAACTATTATAGAACCACTAATAATATTTCTCTATATAGTTGCGACATAGTACACCTTTCGTAGAGATAGTATGTAGCCCGTTGGAAACTTTAGGTCCACACATCTTATCCCAAGCACCTTGGTAGCAGTAAAGTTCCCCATTATTATGGATTTCCCATCAATTGATTGATATGACACAAATAGAGTTTATCAGCACAAGTGTGCACATTTGCCCTTGTGTCTATTAAATAGTCAAAAGGTTTATAAATTGTACAAACTTTAGGTTTTAAAGTTACATACCCATCAACGGTCATGCATAGAGCTCTAACTTCACTAGTCTCCTCAACAACCATATTGACCACGATGGGCAGCTAAGTTAGGTTTGGTTTTAGCTTTCTTAGACAAATAGTCCTTAGCCTAGTGGCCATAATTTTAGCATGATTGTTTTGCTTTAGGTTTTTTAACTTTAGTTTTGCCCTTACTTATAGTTTTAGAGTTCAAGTTCACTTGGTTCATTTTATTGTACTTTTTCTTTTCTTGAAGTACCATATTTGCCTTAGGTTGGTGCTCAATTGGAACTCCATGACTTTAATTCTGGTGTTTTTCCTCAATGCGTATGGCAATCATAAGATCATCTAGTGACAACTTGCCTTTCTGATACTTAAGTGTTATTCCAAAATTTTCTCAAAACTTGGAAATTTATCCACTATGGACATGACTAGAAACATCTCAAAAAGTTTCATCTCAGCATTAGCAAGAGCATGCTCAAGGTTGATTAGTTCATGCATCTGTTCAGTTATAGACTTTCCCTCAACTATTTGATACTTCATGAACTTGGAAACATAATACTTCTCGAGCCCTTGCTCTTTAGTATTATATTTTTGGTCCAACTTATCCCACATTGACTTAGTAATATATGAGTCAGACATTATACATCAAAGAGAACATTTAACAGTGATGACAAAATGATCTCTCAACCTAACTAATCTTTCTTAGTCCACTTACCTATTTCAGCTATTTTGGGATCAGTATTAGTTGGTTTAGGTCTAGTCACCTAAATTACCAAAAGAAGATCATTCATTGTGAGCTAGATTTTTATTTGCTATTGCCAACATTTGAAAAATTGGCCCCCAAACATTTCTGGCAAGCTAGATAGGTCAACTTTGGAGGACAACAAAGAATTAGCATGAGAACCACTTGTGGAGGATGCTACTTCCAAATTTATAAGCATTTTGTATAAACACTAAGAATAATTTCTTCAAGATTGTAGTAAATATAACTCGTAGATATAAACAATAGATTATAAAGAATTACAATTAAGTTTATAATCACTGGAAAAGTGTTTGTGAAAATGATATAATGAATATTTCAAAAAACTACATGCAATAGAACACATATTCCAATAATTTAGTTGCAATTTAGTTTAAAACATACATAAACTAAAAGCAAACACCTAATTTAGAATATAAGAGCATAAATATCTAGGTTAGTATTCCAAACTAAGAACTTATCTCAAAGTTCTATATTGTAAAAAAACTTAGATTGAATTACTAGATAATGGTTTGCCTTAAAGAAATTATCACCCCTATTAGTTTGATAGGGTGCAGCGAAATTTTCTCTAGGATAAGACAGTCCAAAAGCTTTGCTGATGCACTCCTGAAAGCTTCACATCGATCACCACTCAATTATCGTAATACTGATAAGTAACACTAAGATATGGAAAGATAGATATGAGAGAGAGAGAGAGAGAGAGAGAGAGAGAAGTGATAGTTAGTTATGTTTTGTTTTTTATTCTGCTTACAATAGCAGGCTTATATAGGCAAAAAGGAAGAGTAAGAAAACTATTCGGATTCATTTTGGTCTAGATGCATTCTAGAGCATGTGCACAAACAAGTCCATATTCGCTCTAAAGCAGGTGCAATGAACCTGTAACTCTAGAAATGTTTCTAGTAGTTTCTGTAATTGCAAAAGTGGTTTCGAAACCTTTAAACCAAATTTTGACTTTTGAATTTTTAAATCAAAATTTAAATTCCAAATAAAATTGGAATTTTGTAGCAAAAAGATTAACTCGAGACCTAAGACAATTAGCCCAAATGCCTAGGCTGGGTCAATTGCAGCCCTCATGAGTCCTTTAATTGATATTTTACCTAGCTCTGACACTTGAACTATATATAAGGTGCAATCACATTGGAAAAACTTCCAATGTGGAATAAATGGTCTTGTATAAGATAAAAGAGCCATTTATACTCCCATTTATTTTTCCATAATTTGTTTCAAATCCAATGTGAGATTCGCCTCATTCATAACCTTTTTCACTTTGTTACCCTTTTCTCATTTCCATAATAGATATGGATTCCCACCAAATTGGCATCAATTTATAAAGCTAAACCACTTCTTAAACATATAATTAGTGTCAAATCCCAATTGATTTAACACCAATTACAACAAGGAAAAGTTGTTACAACTTCAAAAATGGCATACTATGTTGCTATATCTATTAGTGGTTTCTTGGTTAATGGTTCTTCATTTTGTTGGAACCAAAATAAAGAATCTAACTTATGGGACCAAAAAACCAGTAATTTAATAGCTATGTGAATGGCATGTGACCAATTCCATTAACTATTGGACAAAAAACCTCTTTGGTCCTCAAATTAAAAAAAAAAAAAAGACATTTAGATGCTATGCGTGAAGTCATAAAGAATGGGATCAAAATCCAAATTGGTCTGACTTATACGATCAAAAATACAATTTATCCATTAAAAAAATAAACTAATTAATTCACTACAAAAATTAAATTAATATATCAAAATAGAAAATTTTGCAATAACTTCACTGGATCTTCCACCAAAGATTTTCCTAATGATAAGTGAGTTAACCTACTCATAAGCTATACAAAAATACTAGTCCACTAAGGCAATTAAACAAAACAAGTAAATTTCAGCATTTCTACAAGAAATTATGATCAAAAGAATCTTCTAATGGATTTCAGAAACTTAGCAATAGACAATTATGAATGAGGAAACAGAATTAGATCAAATGATGGAATTGAAAACACCAAGATAGGGGTGGCTCTACCTTTTAGGGGTGGGCGTGGTTCAATTTGGTTCAGAAAATAGTGCCAAATTGGTTCGAATAAAAAAATTGGTTCAATGTGGTTTAGAGGTATAAAACTGAACTGCAACCACTTAAGAAGAAATGAACTGTACCATTTGAAATTGGTTATTACTATTCAATTATCCAGTTAACACCTTTTTTAGATAATTAAAATTTAATTAATAAAAATCTTAATTTTAACTTGATTTGGTACGATTCAATTTTGTTGAACCAAATCATTTAAAAAAGTTCAATTTTAGTGGAAGAATTCCCATCAATTTTATAGTTTTTATCACAAAATCTACGATACAACTAGCAAATATAATTTCAAAATTGACAATATAATATATAATGTTCTCATCTCACGTAAAAATTTACTTCCAAATTAAAAATACATCAAGAAATCAATATCTCCAACTCATATCGTATTTACTGAATCACTATAAACAATGTACTTTCAAAATTAAGAATATGCCAAATGACCAAGATGAAGACATAAATCAAGTTAAGTTCAAAATTAAATCAAACTAACATTCATCCAAACAATTAATATAAGATATAATCTTCCTCCAAAAAAGATGTATATCCCTTAAATCAAAAGTTGGACAATCAACTAATTGTTTTAATTTTATTTTAAAGTAAATATTTTTTATTTTTAAATTGAACTGGTTCAGTTCGATTAACTTCAATTAATTGAATTACACATAGTAAGTAACTAATCAAACTAGTTTGTGCTAAAAGAACTGCATTGTTAAGGAACCAATTTGGATGTTTTTTTTTTTTTTTGTGGCTTCGGTTTGATTTGGTTCAGTGATTTGATTCAAGTTTTTCTTTTATTTTTATTTTTTTCCCACCCCTCCTACTTTTGGCTATGAAAGGCAATCGTTTGAGGCCTTCAAATCTTGAATGCCTCCTATATGTATTTTCTTTTATATTTTAGGCCTCAAAAGTAAGAAAATATAAGGCCTATTTTTTTGTTTTACATTATATGCTTAAAAAATTAGGTCTTTCGTTTAGAAACCACACATGTGCGTTTTGTTTTTCAAACAATTTAGGCATAAAAAAGAAGTGTAAAACCTTTAATTTGAAGGCCTTATTAGTTAAACTTGCAATAAAATAATTATATAAATATTTTTAATTAAAAATATAAATTTAAATTTTATTACTTTTGATTCTTCTAAATCTCCACTCTCTTTTTAATTCTTATTCTTTTACTTATTAAAATCCTATCTCACTCATTCTTTTTCAATACTAATCACTAAATAATATCAGTGTTAGTTTGCTTTTACTATAAATTAAGGTTTTATTTCTTATATTTATTTTTCTTTTTCCCAAATAAGTTTTTCAAAATTAAAACTAATAAAATTTATCAATGTCTCAAGAAAGATGAAATGGATTAGCTATGCTATCAATTGAAAAAGAATGTTAAATGAAATTAATTATACAAATATAATTGATAATTTTGCATATCAAAAAAGTTAGAGAATAAATTTTAAATAATATTTTATTTGAGAAGTTTTTTTCTATAAAATACAAAATGATTATTAAAAAGATATGTATATTAAAAACTTAATTTTTTATTATATATAAAAAAACCTCATTTTTATATTTTGCGTTGGGAGTCCGATTTTATTGGCACAGCCATGCACCAACAAAATCAACTCCTTTGAAACCATTACACAACCAATTATAAGATTAATAAAAAATCCTAAAAAATTCTTAATTATTTAGGCATCAAGAAATAAAAACAAAATTAAATAATATTCCTAATTAAGTAATGCTATATTTGACCATTACAAAAAAATAATAAAAAAAAAAGATATTAACTGTAGTCAATTCATAACTTTACCTACAAAATTGTTATAGTCAAGTTCAAAGCTGATACTCTTTTAGTTAACCTTAGTTACGATCAATTTGCAGCTAATGATCACTTATATATATATATATATTAGTTTTTTTATTAGTAATGCATAACTAATTTGTTATGTTTCGAATGCACAATACTATGGATAGTTAATAATTTTTGGTTAATTATAATTCAAAACATTACATTTACTATGAAATTTTATAGCTAAAATTTGTAGCTATAACTATATATGAAACTGATTTCATAGCAATTTTTTCCTAGCAGAAACTTAATTTTTTAATAGTAAATAAATAAAAACTAACTACCAATAAAAATTTCACGATGTCAATTTGGGCACTTCACTAAGTGTGAAACGCCCTTCCATGTTTCATAATTTTTCTACTTATTCTTAATTTATACTGCATAAAAATTGTATTAAAACAATCTTAGCTAAACATGGTTTAGCACCAGTAGTACTACGGAGTTTGTAATATTCATATTACTGAAATACGTTAAGATCTTAACTTCTATATAATTTCAAAATTTATTGTCAAAATGGAATTATAAGTCCTCCCTATTACTCATCAAGATATAAATTGATTGATAAGTACCACACTATTATGTAAATTAAATTGCACTTTTCTGATTTGGGTGTTGCATGTTTTCCCTCTTACCCTATAAGTTAATTAATAGCCACATCAACATGTCTAATAATATGAATTCCATTAGTTAACAACCAATTACCAAAAGTGCATATATATTTACTTTCACAATTTAATTAGTTGAGTCTATAAGGGATGGGATATACAATTTTGGTTAAGGGCTAAAACTAAAGCACCGTTAGCAAGAGCAAATTTTGTTTCGGCAATCCCTCATCTTCCCAAGCTTATAACCCAGAATTCGAAAGCTTATTTGAAGTAATCATTCTAGTTGCAGTTTAATCATGATTTCCATTCCTCATAAACCGACTTAATAACAATGAGAGGAAGTTTGGCTCCAAATCCATTCAAGAAATTGTATCCCAAATCTACTTGAAGAGGAGAAAGAAATCATTTTTGGTTGTTGGAAATGAGAGTAGGTTGAAAAATGAGGGGGTAGGGGGTGGAGAACAACTGAAAAACGGCATTGAATTGTTCTTGTCAATTGTAATGGGACAATAGACAGTAGGATAACATTTGAATAAATTATGAAAGGTTGATGACACAATTTGAAATTACATGAAATATAGGGATATAAATTGAATTAGTGACAAATTTGATGGATCAAAATTGAAATTATCTCTTTGATCAATCTATTGAGAGGTATTAGCTATATTATTTATAAGTGCATTCAGATTTTTTGAATGTTGGTGTAAATTTATAAGAAACAAATTGCATTTAGAATTAGCTTTTAAATATTTTCTTTTCCCTTGCCTTCTCATATCATGTCCAAGAAGCTATATCGGAGACGTTGAATATATACTTGTAAGTAACAAGAGGCTCGTGACCTGCACAAATATATTTATTTATCAGTATCTACATAAAAACACATACACATAGATACGTGGAGCACAATAACTGAAAAATGTCCACACATAATTAATAGGAATCACGAGTCAGGAATCTTTTCTTCTTCCAATTGTCAGCAAATTTATTATTTTTGTCCAGTAATTTTGTTTGAATTGAACTTTTGTCGTGTAAATTGCAAAACTACAATTTTAATTCTGTAATTTTTTAAAAAATTGTCACTTTTAGTTCTTTTTCATCGAACATTGAAAAAGGGACCAAAAAAGTTGACGTAACATAATGAAAGTGTGCCTACTTTGAGATTTTGCCATGTTGGCAAAAATTCAACTAACATATGACTTGATTAGTTGGAATTAAAATATAAAAGAAAAGCCAACTAAATATGTGATATATATATATATATTTATATATACATACATATAAATAACATAGGATATATATTTATATATACGCATATATTTATCGAAATATACACATTTATATACACATATATATTACATATATACCTACCCCTTGTATACCGCCCATTCCCAACCCTCCGCTGGGTTACCATGGCCATTGGCCCGCGGCCCTAGGAGTATGAATATCATTTTTTTAATTTTAATTTTCTAACTATTTATTTTTTAATTTACATATATAAATTTAATTATGTTATTTTGAATATTTAAGTTAAAATTATACTGTTTATATGGTAAATAATATTTTTATTTTTTAACTAGTAAATATTTATAAATTATATATTGATATGGGATGTGGGCCCAAACTCTAAACAACCTAAGTGGCTAGTTATAGGGCCGATCCGTCGAGTACCAAGTTGACAGTTGACTAGCGCTTGACCTTGGGACCCTCAAGCTATAAGGGATGGATATTGACAACCCTTAACACTCGACCAAGTTGATCAACCACTACCGATGGGCAAAGGCTTGGGTTTAATGTCTGATGGCAAGGCCTTAGCAGAATGCTGACCAAACATGGTATTTCCTGTTAGCTCAGCCCCACGATCTCCATGGTTGAGGAAAGATGATAGCTTCCCTACCGCATTAAATGATCCGTCAAGTGGTACTCCTCCACATTAATGGTGCATGCCCCTATTCATACCACCTTTTATAGCTACAATAGGCTAGCACGCCTCAAGTGTTCCTCCTTGTCCTAGGAAGCATAGAGTAGCGCCACCTGGAATAGTATAGGAGCAAGAGAAGACTAATAGGTCCCTACTTAACATATGGGACTATCTTTGAAGATAATACCCAAGCATGATGGCTCTGAGGCCCAATAGCTAAATTTTCTCTCGATGAACATGGCCATCTTTATAGGAGATTGATTGCTAGACCACCGCTGAGGTACCTAATGCATGAATAAGCTTATGAGGTCTTATGTGAAGCCCTCTCCAACCTCTGCACCAACCACTTAGAAGGACGATCTTTGACCCATAAAATCATTTGGTTTGGGAATTTTTGGCCTATCTTGTTGAAGGATGCGGTCGACTTCCCCAAGAAATGCTCATTCTATCAAATCCACTCAAACATACCTCATCAACCTACCGTAGCCCTAGTACTTGTCCAGATAGCTTGATCATTCAACCAATAGGAAATAGACATAGTCAGTTCTTTCCCAAAAGCTATAAGCTAAATAAAGTTTATGATTGTTGCTGTCGAATATTTTACCAAGTGGGTCAAGGCAAAGATAGTCCCTAAAATAACTAATGCAATGATCAAAAACTTTAAATAAAAAATATCATCAGCTGGTTCGGCATACCTAAAGTTTTGATATTCAATAATGGGACATAGTTTTAGAGTAAAAACACCCATAGTTGGTGCAAAAACCTCAGCATCCAACAACATTTCACTTCAATGGGGAATGCTTAAGCTAATAATAGTCAGATAGAGGTCATGAATAGAGCAATCCTTGACCGCCTTAAAGCTTAACTAATAAAAACTGGAGAAAGCTAGGTAGATGACCATCTGGGGGTACTTTAGGCTTACAGGACAACCCCCCAAATAGCTACTGGTCATAGCCCACATAGCTTAGTCTAGGGTTAGAGATAGTTGTCCCAGCAGAACTAATACAACATACTACACGAGTTGTCCACTACAATCCTATCAGAAACAACTCTGAAAGAGAGCTCAACTTGGAAACAATTGCAAAGTTTCCCCAACAAGCATACACAATAATGTAGTGTTATAAATTGAAGATGGCACAACATTACAATAAAAGGATCCAACCATGAACTTTCAAAGTTGGAGACCTTATCCTCAAGAAGGTCAAAGTCCTTAAATATATAGGTAAATTGGACCTAAAATGGGATGGCGCATACTCAGTAATCAAAGTGGCAAAGCATAATGCCTATCAACTCACCGACATGGCTGGCAATGAACTCTTTCAATCGTAGAACGGAGTAAATTTAAAGAAATTCTATGTGAAGAAAGACCTCAAGTCCCCTTTATGTTACCTCACATCAATAAAATCACTTACTTTTTTTACAACTATCTACTCACGCAATTAGAATAGAATACTTTGACCAAAAATGGAACAATTGGACTATGTATGATCAACCCCGTAGTTGATCTCAAAGCTGGCATTAAGCCTCGACATAAGGCATGCCGCATAACTTAAACAAATAAGTAATATGTTTATGGTCAGCCCTATACTTGATTAAAACAGTGGCTCCAAGTCATTAAACAAACGAGCAATACGTCTATGGTCGGCCCCACATTGACTAAAGCAATGGCTTCAAGTCATTAAATAATTGCATAATACATTTATGGTTGGCCTCGTAGTCAACTAAAATAATAGTTTTAAGCCACACAAAACAAGGCATTTTAGCCTAACTAAATGAGTGAGCTATACACTTAATGTTATATTGAAGTCAACCTCAAGTCGTCCAAAACAACAAGCAATAGCTCCAAGTTAAAAATGGCATGGAATCACCTAAAAAGTTCAATCTCGTAGTCAAAGACAACCTTAAGTTAATAAGGTTGATGTGATTCAAAATGTTAAGTTAATACAGCTGATTCAACAACATTATTTATTTGATTATAATGACACCAAGTGATTTCTAAATTGAGCATGAACTTCATTAAAACTTTATTAAGGAGTTATATTATCCTATCTAAGATCAAATAGCTTGTGTCATCGATTAATAATGGTAAACATTCGACACGAATAAAAGTGTTAAAAGCAAAACAACATAAAATACACGTTCATGAGCATAAAATACTACTTCATTAAGAGCATAGTGTGTCGATTACAAATTTTCTAAATAAAAAAAATAACACAATAAAAATAACAACATCAAAGCAAACTAAGAAAAGATGTTGCCACTCTTGCTCAGTTTGACGTAAACCATTTTGACCTCGTAGCTGCTGCCCCCTCCTTGATTGCTTAATCAACATCATCCCCGGAGGGGATACATATAGCTGCAGCAGGTGCTGTTGAGACATCCAGAGCTAGATAAAAAGGACCCAATTGATCAACTATAAAGGGATGCCTGCTAAGAGGGAAAAAGTCAGCCATGTTAATTTTTCCATCCCTAATGTTGAAGGTTATGTCATTGGTGAAGTTGATCTTTGTGGTCATCGCTTTGACCCTAGCAACATGTGCAGACACTATTGTAGGGGTGGCTATCAGCACCACAATGGGAGCAACCATGTTGGGGTTAGCTTTTTTGTACAATCACTTTCATTAAGATTAGGGTACATACGTAGCTTTTCATCTATCATAAGGTTCAAATGTTACCTATCTTTGAGATGAAAAGTGTAGCTGAGAAACTCTAGTTGCTTAATCATCTTCTCAAAGGCATCTCTTATGTTGTTAATAGAAAATATGATGCAAACATCCTGGAAGGTGGAGGTCATCATAAACTATTGAATTATCTCTCGGCTTAATCTGTGCTTGTGTTGACTCAGCCTTAGCCTCGAGGACATCTACTTCATTGTGGTCGGAAAGAAATTGATCACGCTCATCAAGAGCAAGTTCTGACTCCTATGTAATAATAGCTAAGCTAGATCACTGACATCATAATTTTGGTTGATGCGAACAAGATAATAACAAACAGAAGAATGAAAGCAAATTAGAACAAAAGCTATTGCCTTTATCAATAATTATCTTCTTTGGTGCAAGCCTACCCTACTCGGTGGTTGCCTTTTTACATTATGGAGATGGACTTGGAGTCACGGTAGCTAGATGTTGAGCTAAAGAAGCTGCTTGTGTAGGCAGCATAGCACATCGCTATTAGACTGCCTATGTAGCACCTCCTCAATGAGCAGTTGCCCTTTAACGCCATTCCTGATTCCTTTAGGGATAGGCCAAAGCTTGAGCTCTCGTTTAGTTCATGATTTCTTGTTGATCTGGAAAGGTACAAAATAAATGAGCATTAGTTTCAACCATACAATTAAAATAGATGCAATTGGGTAACAGAAACTAAAGCTTTTACCTAGTCAATCACCAGTTGACAACCCCAAATTGGCAGGCGACAAGCCTACCAAGACCAAATTTCTCTCTTTGATATATTCGATGCCTCCATTTGCCCAAACTCCACTAAATCTTGCACGAAGGTGTTGGACCAAGTCAAGGTTTCATTCTCAAGAATCTCGACATGCCCTTATACCACTCCTGGGAATGTCAAAACCCCAAGGTCCCTAGACATAAAGATAATATTTTCTTCCACTCTTGGCCATAGGACTAAGTCGGGGTCACTAGAAATTTTTGTCAAGAGTGGGTTGTGAGGTAGTAAAAACCCTACTTCTCTATACTTCCCAACTTTTGGGACATCGAGAGGTGGAAGAGATTGAATAAGTTAACAAAAGTGGCAAGTTGGTTGTGTATATGCATGATAACGAGAAAACTGTATATGGTCGAGAAATAATTACGTGGCAATTAGCTTATGCACACTTGCAATCCCCTCAACAAGTCGACTATATGTTGAGAGAGAGAGAACCTAAGACCGCATCTAAAGGTATCCTCAAACACAGTTATATAACCATTGGGGGGTCAATGTATTCTATTGAAAGGTCCAGGTACGATCGACTCATACTTAGGGGGAGCATGGTAATGCTGTCTTATAAGTTTGAAGTCAATAAGAGTAACCTTAGACATTATCTTGCTATAATGATTAGGTGTAAATAGCCGACCTCTAGAAATAGGTAGTTGGCTTGGTCCCGCCTCACCCTTAGCAACAATGCACTCATCACTCAAGCCACTTGAAGTTAAGCTATAAATGAAAAAAAACTATTTAACTCGCTACTCGAGACATCCTCTCTCTCGATCGATATCTAATCCGACCTTGTCACCTCACTATTACTACCACAACTAGCACTATTATTGAACACACTCAACATATATGAATATGACATGATTGAAATATGTAGTGAAGGACTTACATATGGCTCTAGAGCAAAAACGTTGTAGAAAGTAATTGAAATACCTCAATTGATCTCCTGGATTGCTATAAAAATGAAAATAGATTTTTTCACTATAGTTATTTGTGTCTATCAAAGCATGGTAACCGAAATAACTATAGTTATTGTATAGCCATTGTTTGGCATTTTGATTGGTGTAGCATAACTACCGTATTAAATGTACCAAACCATGGTCAAACACTAGACGTCTCTGCTAATTGTTATGAACTCTTGTTGTGCAATTTCCCAATACCTTGTAATATGACTACTTCCCATCCTTTCATGTTGAATAACTCAATTAGGACTAGCAAGTAAAGGGACTCATGATATGGGGTGACCCAACAGGCCTAGGTTTAAGACTGCCCAAGCAGCTAGCGATAGGCCCAATTTGTCGGGGACTAAGTTGATAGTCGACTAGTGCTCAACCTTGGCACCCTCAAGCTATAAGAGGTAGATATTGATAACCCTTAATACTCAACCAAGTTGGTCGACCGCTACCGACGGGTTAAGGCTCGAGTTTAACATCTTATGGCAAAGCCTTAGCAAGATGCTGGCCAAATGTTGTATTTCTCGTCAGTTGAGCCCCTCGACCTCCGTGGTTGAGGAAAGATGATAGCTTCCTTGCCACATTAAACAATCCATCAAGTAGCATGCTTCTACATCAATAGCACAAGCTCTGGCCATACTACCTTTTACAACCACAATAGTAGCATGCTCCCAGTGTGCCTCATTGTCCTAGGAAGTAGGAGGAAGCACCATCGAAATAGTACTGGAGTAGGAGAAGATCAAAAGGTCCCTATATGATCACTACAACAAATTGCACTTCTTGTAACAAAAATTTTGGTAACAAAGTAAAAATTCATTACAAAATCATGATTTTTCATAATGAAATTGGAATTTTGTTACTAAAGCACTCATCTTAGGTAACCAAGAAAAATATTTGTTACCCAAATTTTTTATTCTTTTGTTACTAAAGAAAAATTTGTTACAAAAACTAAAGAATTGTCACAAATAATTTTTTCCACCTTTCAGAAAGACATATTTGTAACAAAAGTTTCTACTTTTTTGTTACATTAACAAATTTTTTACAATTAAGTTTTATACTAACAAATATATTTGTTACTACAGTTTATAATTTACCTTCTAAAATTTTTTCCCCTAAAAAATTTTGTAAAATGAAAATGGTAACAAATACTTTTTTTTACTAATTTTAAATCACAATTAAATAAAGTCCCACCTAAAATTTGTTTCCCTCTAAAAATGTATTCCCTCCAAATTTACTCCAAGGTTTCTTCCTTCAAAATTTTGTTCCCTCCATAAATTAATTTAATTTAAGTTGTAAAAAATATTTTAGTTATTAATATCACATGTTATCACAATTAAAAATTTTCTCCAAAAATTGGCACCTCCCTAAACGCCCATGTTACCCTTAACCATTTGTTAAAAAAATTAAAAATAAAATTAAACATCTAAAAAGTAAAAGACAAAATGATTCTTTATTTGGATCTACTTAGATCTACATGTCAAATCATTAGTTGGTTTAACAAATTTTATAATTAAATAAAGTATAAATATTAAGAAAACCCAAATTCCCCCCTTCTCAGTTCAAACCAGCCACACCTAGCCTAACAGAAAGCTCAATTATCACATTGGTGGGGTGCTAGGTTCATTTTATCTATGTACGTATATGTGTATATATATCTATTATTAATATGTATATGTGCAGGTAAAATTGCAATTTTCGTTTTGTGACTTTATCTCATTTGGTTTTTGGTTCTATATGTTGCATAATTGCAATTTGGTCTTATAAGTATTAAAAAATTATCATTTCGCATCCTTTTTTCACAGGAGACGGCCAAGGTCGCTAGAAAAGCTGATGTGGCTCGCTGGGCACGTGGCAGCTTGGAGTTTTTTGCCATGCTGGATTGCCTAGTAGGCAATTTTTGTCTTTTTCTTGCTGAGTTGGCAACATATATGTTCTTTTTTTTTTAATTCCAAATATATTATATAATTTATATATATAAACATATTTATAAATCTATTTTGTATATATTTATGTATTACATATTATCATTTTTACTCCAATACACAAACTTTTTTTTTCCCAAAATACTCTCTATTATCCTTTATTATCCCCAAAACTTTTCCATTTTTCAATATATACATACATATATGATATATACATCATATATATTTTATTATAATCACTCAATTCTATTTTCACCAAAAATATGTAACAAAAAAGTATTGATTTGATTTTTACAATAAAAAGATCTCTCTCAAAATATAAACAAACATACACATATATACACATATATTTATATATAATCTATAATTATTTAATAATTGAAAAATAAAAAAAATTAATTTACCATATTAATAATATTCTTTTAACTCACTTGGTTGGCACAACTTTGAATTTAAAAATATACACACACACACAAAAATATATACATATGCACAAATATTTATATATAATTTATAATTATTTACTCTTTAAAAAATAAAAAAAATTAATCTACTATATTAGCAATATTCTTTTAACTGAGAACTTGTTTAGTTGGCACAACTTTGAATTTAAAAATAAGCAAAATTGCAATTTTCAACATATAACTTTACCTCAAATGGTTTGGATCCTATAAATGATATAATATCAATTCTAGTCCTATAAGTATCAAAAAATTATTACTTTTAGTCCTTTTTTCACTGGATTCAGTGAAAGTCACCGAAAAATGTGATGTGGTAGTTTATTGTTTTCTAGAAATCTTATTTCTCACAAGTGATCTTTCCCACTGATCTTGTATCACTTGTAATCAAACCAGTTTGCTCTTCCATTATTAATAATCTAGTTACCTTAGATATTTGAGTTGCAATTATATATACATATGTCATCCACTGATCATCTTACATGATCTCCTTACAAAAATATTTCTTTATTTCCCTTTCAATGCCACCCTATGGTCGTACATGTCAATCCTATTATTAAAATGCCCGTTTTAAGATAAGCTCGTCATCTAAATCTTAGCCACCTATGAAACCAAACACTCATTATCCCCAAACACCTTTCAATTTCCATGTTCTATTTTCACAAAATGCTTAGTCAACAATACAATCCAAAGATATTATTATCCTATCAATCATCAATAAAGTCTCATGCGTGATATTTTAAAGTAATGGACCATATCAGTACCAGTCCTTCACTTTCCGATATCACACCTTATTCCAAATTTCATATCCTAAAAAAATTTCAAGTTAACCATAATCTCCACCAATCTAAAAATCCCATGTTCCAAGGACTTTATCCCGGCGTGGCTCAGGTTTCTAAACCTAAGCTCCAATACCACCTTTGTAGCACCCTCTCCTAGGATGGCACCTCTTAATATTTTGCTCATAGCAAGCAATAGGCCATAAATTTTTTCCTCAAATCCTTCAAGAAATGCATCGTACTAATTTAACACACTCTGGTCAAAATATCCAAATACATAACATTTACAATCTCATGTCCTCATAAACGTTCATGACATATCACAACATCTTAAACTTACTTAACATACATGGAGTTATATATATACAACCAAAAGTTTAGTATTTTATAAATTGAATTCACACTTGAGGACCTTGGTCACCATTTGCACGTGTTTAAAGGAAATCCAAATAATACAGGAAGGTGAGTCCAAATGACTCAGTGAGGCAAACATTTGCATGTAGGAGAAATCAAAATGAAATGGAGTACAATATACAAATGTAAAAAGAGCATTCCTTCTAAACTCAAAAAATTAAAGCACAAGTCACGACATCGGGGTATTAAAGATTTGAAAGAGTTTATAGGATGACAAACTAAATCTAAAATGGGTATTTCTTGTACAACACTTTGTGAGCTGACTCAATGTCGTCCCATACCGACAAAGAGTCATTTCACATTTAATACATATCATAGAAACTTTTAAAACTCGTAGACAAGATTAATTTTGAAAAATACCCGATGCACACATATTCCATGAAAATCTCAAGTTCAAAATCCAAGGTTTCGATCAATTTTATAAAACAAGCAAGACAAGAACATTTATAAAATTAATGATAACTCTGTATTAATAATACGATCGTAAAATGGCTTGTCCCTTTTTATCCACTTGATACGACCATAAAATGGCTTACCCCCTTATATCGCCCCGACCATAATGTGGCCTATCCCATTATATCACCTCGATGAGTGGCCAACTTACCAAATCATTGCAGCATAAATCGATAAAATCGATCCTCATTAATCAAGTCTTCCTTGAAGACAAGATCGTAACCACACGAATCGGTAGGACGATCCTTGCTAATCAATCTCTAGGCCATAGTTAACCCCCAATTGCCCACGCCAAGATTGCAAACTAAGGTAGCTAATAACACTATTTTTATCACCAATTCAATGGTATCAATCTACAAAAGGTGTAGTACTGAAATCTAGAAGAGCAAGTGAGAATAGACTCAAGAGGAGCCCCTATTAGACATACCTTGTCAACTAGTGTGGCCCCTTGCTCTGCCCAGTGCATATTTTACAGTACTGACTAAACAAGACATTTAAATAAGTTAAGGATGCAATGAGGTACAAGTTTGAAACAATTGTTATACACAATATATTAGCTGGCAAGGCTATTTCAATTACACATGATATACTAGCCAGCAAGGCCATTTTAGGTTGCAAAATGACTCAACAAGTAATACAGGGTCAACTAGCAAGGCTGTGAAGTACAAGGAACATAAAATGAACATCATGAATAAAAGTTCTGGATACTAGAACAGAAACAAGCAATAACCCTCACTGAGTTTACGAAACAAGTAATAGAGAACAATTAAGAACTCAAGCAATTCACGGAGTACAATAACCAAGAAATAGTTATGAAATGAAAACGAGTTTAACCTTATAGAGGTTTATCACAATGATAGATAAATATAAGAAGGTGTTAGATTGGTAGACCCTCATTAGGCATATAAGCAAATACCTGAGAGGTTAGATCCTAACTGGGCATATAAGCAAATACCTGAGACGTTATATCATCACCTTAATGGCCTCAGATATGTTGTCATCGTTTATCGATCTGTGGAACCCACTTCTTTGTTACCTAATCTAGAAGAATAAACCCACTATCAATATCCCCATTCAACTTTAATAATTACAATTATAATATCGATAATCTAAAATTGACAACTATTTATCTAATATGGTGGTTTTAAGCTTTGATCAACACGATAATACAAGTTCATTATGTACTATTTACACAAAGTACCTCAATAACTCAATTATTCTAGAATTAGTCATGATGGTCTATATCAGTTCCAAAATAACATGATATCTTTTTTATTTACAAAGTCATGATCATATCATATCGTCACCCTAAATTACACAATATAGTCCAATTCCCTACATAATTAATCCTAAGTAATACCACTTAGTCTTACATTACATAATCCTTATTATCATTATTAAGTCCAAATTTAGCATCTAGCATACATTTAAGTCTATTATGCTTACATATATACTTCTACATGTCTCAGTTCTTGATCCTAAATCATAATTTTAGTTTAATTAACTAATATTTGCATCATAGGTTAGCCTAATAATTAACTTAGATTAAATCAGGAATTAATTAATCAAAACTTTACCTATGATTTGATCAACGAAACCTCATATTCATGAACTAAGAACACTATTGCATTCTTCACATGGAGGAAAAGAAATTGTCTCCTTGTCGCCGCCAGCGAAAAATTTCAAGACCACCACCTTGTTTTTAGTTTTGAGGCCCAGAAGGGCTCCAATCGAAAACCACAACCTCAAAATACCATTTCCACTGCCGTGACTATCACCCCTTTTTTAGTCGTTGCCGTCGCTTCGATCAACTATGCAAGGCCATGGTTACGTTCCCTATAACTCATGCTTCTAGAAATGCTACCTAGATTGTCCATCTGACGTTAGCCAGCCATTGATTTCCATAGTTAGTTTCCTAGGTCTTCAAATTGTGGAGTTCCAATGCTGGGTTTATGTGTGTGTGTGTTGATCGGGTGCTAGGGAGGTGAGGAAGGTAGTTGGTGGTGTTGAATGGTGGTGAACTCGCCAGGAATGAAGTTGCTGGAGAGAGTGAGTGAAGAGAGAAAAGAGGGAGATGGCATGGTGATGGTGAAGAATGAATAGTGAAGTTGGTGATGAAATGGTGAGAATGAAAGATGCGTACCCATCCTATGCAATTCAATTTTATAGAAATTGACATTTAGTCCTTAATTTAGTAAATGGTTCAATTAAATTTTTTAGTCAATTAAAATATTAGGTTGACCCTAGTTGATTAGAGGGGTTTCAGGCAAGCCCCTAAGGTTTTAAATTATTGCTCAATTAAGTTTTCAAAAATTACTAATTGGTTCCAAGAAATTTAAAAGAAAAATGATAATATGAGGAATAATCAAATTTCAAAAAATCAAAAATAATAAAATTTAAATTCTATAAAACATAAAATTTTGGGATGTTACATAGATATTATATTTCCTTCAAAAAAATAAGTTTCCCTCCAAAAAAGAATTCTCCTATTTTTTTTTTATTCCCTCCAAATTTTTGCTTCTCCCTCCATTTTGTGTATAAATAGTATACACAAAAATTATTTTTTTATCTTATGTTATAAGATGAATTATGACGTATTATTATGGGAGTTAAAAATTTAACTCTAGTCTTTGTTATTATTTATTAGGGTATTATCTTTGAATAAAAAGATTTTAGGAAAATTGTTTATAAATTCTAAAAGCTTTAGTCTTTATGTGTAAATAATTTTATTTTAAAAATTAAAATATTCTATACTGATAATATATTGATGTGGACAATTTGAACAAGCATTTAATGAAAATTTTCTACACCTAATTTACGCAAATTTTTTATTTTGAAATTATTTTGAAATACTCATGACATTGTAAAATAAACTTAGTAAAATAGTTATAAGTTCAATAAAATTACATTTTATTCCCATATATTTAATTAAATCTTTGAAGAATTGTTAGCATCCTTAACAAATTTGTAAACATTGATCGAAAATTTATATTAACACTCAAAAATATCCTTCAAAAGAGGCTTTGATTATTTTTTAGATAAACATATCCCTAGACTTATTTGTAACTTTAACTTGGGCGTTTAATTTCAATATTATTTAAATTATTCAAAATAAATTTAAATAATTTTATTAATTATTTTTATAAATATTAAATAATCCTTTAATTGAAGTTGAATTAAAAAAATAAAAATTTAAAATCATCAACATATCTAAAGTAATTTAATCAAATTAATTGAACATATTTAATAATTATAAAATAAAAATAAAAATCAATTCCATCTCTTAATTAAATACAATTTTGTTTTTAAATTATATCTCAACAACATTAAAAAAATCATATCTAAAATAATTTTATTAGATTAAGTTGAATATATTAATTAAATATAAAAAATTATTTACTAAGTAAAATAAATAATACAAAAATAAAAATAAGATCTAAAATCATTTTATATATTAATTTTATTATTAAATTATAAATGCAATTAGAAATAACAATATAAAAATAAAAATATCACCAAAAAAGGTGAAGTGATTAGTAAAATTAAATATTACTTCAAAAAAAAATCAAGTAAAATTAAATTTTAAATTTTAAATTTTAATATTTAAAAGCTTGAAATATATAATGACATCACATATATATGATGTTATGAACAATAAATTTCAAGATTATTCAATGAAAAGTTTAAAAAAAGAAAAAAGAAAAATCATTCCAAACATAAAAGTCCATGAATATTATTTTGTAGTTGGATTAAAACATAAAATATATGAGAATAATATAGAATACAAGATTGATTAGAAAAAAAAATTTAAAATTATAATACTTTAAATTTACTTTAAATTTAAAAAACAATGAGTATATATATATTAAGTTAAAATTTAAAATATAATGAATTAGATAATATATTGGCTACTAAGAATTTAAAAAAAAATCATATTTAATTTTAATTAAGTTAAGACAAAATTATGATAGTAAAGATAAAAAAAAATTAAAATAAATCAAAAAAAATATATAAAATAATTTTAAAGTTAAAATAAATATTAGTATATAAGTTAAAATAAACCTTTTAATTTGATTCATAACTTAGTTATCGAATAATTAAGGGAAGAAAACAATTTGACATTAGCCATATAAAGTTAAAATGATAGTTAACTGATAAAATAATTATAAACTTAGCCATATAAAGTTAAAATGATAGTTAACTGATAAAATAATTATAAACTTAAAATTGATTTTAAAATATGAATTAGTGACAAAATATGAGGATGAAATTAGAATGTAAAATAAAATATAGAAAAAATAAATTATTGTGTTCATTCTCAAATTTTTGTATAAATGTAATTGGATATTCATATTATACATATATATAAATTTATCATTGTTTCTCATTTTTCATTATTTCATATATTCTCATTTTATACATATTTATATATATATATATATAAATTTAGCTATAAAGTTTTAAATGATTTTTATTTTCATCTTTTTTCTTTCTAATTATCCATACATGTGTACTTATTCACATATATATAATTACATATATATAAATTTATCAATAAAATTTAAATTACCTTTATTTTTATCTATTTTTTCTATTTATTCATTCTGAATTAAATAATGTTTAATATTTATAAATATATATAATATAATTTTTCTATCATACTTATATACATATATAGTATATATGTAAACACCACAAGAAAATAGGTTAATCGCGGTATATATTTTGTGACGGTTTGTTTCAACCGCCACAAAATATTAATTTGATAGTGCTTAAGCAGCAATTTATCCAAACCATCGCGGAATTAATAATAAATGGCGGTGGTTAGTATAACATTTCCTAAATGAAAAACTTCGCATAGATTTTTCTAAACCGCTGCTATTAATAATATTGTTACTTTTGCTTATTAGATTGCCCTTTGTTTTTTACTTTAAAGGGTTTTGTCCACAATTTTTTAATATATTTATCTATAATGCCAATTATTTTTTATAAATTTCTAAAATAAAGTATTTTATATTATAAGCTCTTCTACAAAATGTAAAACGGTATTCACTTATTTTAAAATTTGAATATATTCTTGTATTTATTTAGACCGTATGATTTTACATTTTTATTTTACTCATACATTGCATGTCTTACTTTAAAAGATAAAATTTGATATTTTCATAAGCTTAAAAAATTCTTATAATATCTTTTCATTAAAAACTTAACCAAACACTTGCTTAGTTTATATTTTTATTTGTCTGTTAATATTATATACTTTAATTAATGAAATAAATTATTATAATATTTTCTTTACCCAAAACTCACAATAGAAAAATATTACTCCTTTACCTAACAATTTATATATACATATATATATATATAATAAAATTTCATTGCTTCATGTAGCTATGTTATATAATTATCCCACAGTTTCTATTTATTTTTTTTAGTTCACTATTTGATACTATTATTTTATTTATTCAAATGACA
>JACGDI010005406.1:462724-478397 GCA_014898725.1 Jacaranda copaia | reverse complement strand
ACGAAATTTTTAGTTATTTATTCCATTAATAATGAAATACTTTTTTTTGAATTATAATATTATTTTACTAATCGTAACCAAATTTTTGGTTACACAAATAATTTATAATGAAACTAAAACAAATAAATAATATTATTATAACATGCATTGGTTGGTAATGAAAAATAAAAGGTGACAAAACTGCCAATATTTTAGTAACTAAATATTTTGTTACGTTATAGAAATCTATAGCAACTAACATTATTTTGTCACAAATACGAAACTTTTTGTAACGAAACATCTCGTCACCATAAGTTTATCATTCGTAATGAACCAAAAAAATCATTACCTAGATGTTTTGATATGGGCTTCAGGGCAATAAACTTAAGTAACAAAATTTTCATTACCAATAGTTTAGATAATGAAATTATTTGTTACTAAAACTGTACTTTGTTGTACTGGATGACAAATGACTCATTCCAAGTAATAGAGGCATCATAGACATACCAACCCTCTTGAGAAACTTATCAATAGCTCACAACCAGTCTCTTAAAAGGTATGCACATTTCATTTAAAACCATAGGGTATCGCTACTCTATGTTCTAGTCTATTTATTGACTTGATGGGTGCCCCTCAACTGATTGGTTGTCAGACTCGACCCAAATATCATCACAAATAATCCAACTGACCTATCACGTGGTCGATCACTTTTGATGTCAACCTACTACATCCCTTAAATAGTTTTTACCCTCATCATATATAAATACGTACTTCATATAAATATGTGTACATACATGTGTAATATATGAAAGAATATATATATATATATATATATAAATATATGTTTGTGTATATACAAATTATATCGTATATTTGAAATGACAAAAAAATAAGAGAAGACATGTATGTTGCCAACTAATAAGAGTGTTTGACTTTTATAATCTTTGCTAATTAAAAACCCCTCAGTTTATCTCTAATGCTGAGTACATAACATGTATTTGTATTATTAAGTATCCCACGTTCTATGCTTGCGTAATAATTTAATTGAAACCCATGTTAGTTACACGTTACAACTTGTGTGGGTTAGACGTGCAACGGAGTCATAACTTGTGTTCACACTAAAGAAACTTGATAATTTATAGATAAACGATCTCTACTGGCATGAGGTAATAACACGTAGTATGCACAAGGTAGCCAGCTCAAATTAAACACCATTCTGCTAACTCAAAGCTTATCTTTCTGTTTTTCAAAAAAATTCTGTTTCGAAAATTATTCCCATAAAGCTAAAGCTTCCTCGTTTGGTAATCAGAGCTGACGCTAAGGATGGAGTCTGCAGAGGGCAATAGCAACGGTGTGGGGATCATTAAGTTCTTTGAAGGAAAGAACATTTTCATAACTGGTGCAACTGGACTCGTCGGAAAAGGTACGTACATGCATGCATATGTATTTATATAGTATAATTGTTTAAATAATTTGAAATTTAAGAGCACTGCTACTATCGCTAGCTGCTGTTGATACTAAATGAGAATACCACAATTCCGCATATATATAGAAATAGTAATTGTTTTAATCATATAAGAATATATAAACGGAGTAAGGGATTTATATTTGCATGGAAAAACATTTTATAACAACAAATTTTTTTGTTTGTAAAAATCAAAATTACAAAATAAGAAAAATTGTATAAATAAATTCAAAATCAATCAACCAATCAATTTTAAATTCTATCTCTAATTTAATACTCTGATTTTTCCCTTTCAAATATAATTTTGAATTTAATGAGCTCCGCAAAAAACGCTTTAAACGCTGTGGATCTTCCTTAATTTTGACTCGAATAAAAATAATGTCAACTCAAGGGTTTCGCCTCTTAATCTCGAATCAAACACTAGAAATATATAAATTCAGTGAAAAACATCTTGAACGTCATGGATCTCCTTGAATAAAAAAAACGCCAACTCAAGGGCTTCACACCTTGACCTCGAATCAAATGCCAAAAATATATGAGTTCCGCGAAGAATACCTTGAACATCATGGATCTCTTTGAATTTGGTTGAGATAATTGCTGAACTCATTCCAAGTTTCTTTCGTTTGCTAGAATTTGTGCTGTGTCAAATGAGCTAGAATCACCCCTTTATATAAGTGCTTGAAGGAAGACTTCTAGATTGACTTGAATACTTCAAAGGTTATCTTTTTGATAAAATAATATCAAATATCAAGAAATAATTTGGAATATATTTGAATTGATAATATCAAACACTAAAAGATAATATCAATATCAAATATCTTTAATTTGATTGGTTTGTGAATACAGACACTTCATCTTTGACACGCGTCAATACTTGATTTGAAAATAAAATAAATACTAAATTATTAATTAAAATTAACTATTTATCTTTTGGAATTAAATTTAATATATCCCAAAATTTAAATAAAAAATTTTAAATTAATATTTAATATATTATTTTACACATGTCACTTTTCAATTGATCAAAAATTTAATATATGATTATATATATAATTGTTTTCAATGTGGGCCAAATAAAAACTCATCAAAATTCACATGAAAAGCCCAAAGCCATTTGTATGTATATATATATATATATATTGAAAGCCCAATCCTCCAATCTTTCCTTTCCTTTTAATTAAGCGTGGCCCATCATGAAGTCCTAATGTTGGTTGTTCTTTTTTTTTTTTTCTAAAGATAGGAAATGTGCTTGCTGTCAATATTGGTCAGAGAATCCAAACCCATTTCATCTTCAAGATAAAACTACAAGCCCACGTCAATTTGAATGCTAACAGAATTCTCTTATAATAGGAATTCAAAGGATATGGGGATGAAGAAACCCGCGTTTAGCGGGGTAAGAATTTGCGGTCTTTTGTCCACAAATGTCCCAGCAAGAAGTGTCTAGGTTTTCTCAAATTCATGGAACACTTATGGCAGCCAAGCAATCAATTCATTCTTGATCTGAATTTTCTTTTTTCTTTATTTTCTTTTAATGGAATCATGACCCCACAAGCACCCTTTATCAAAAGAAAACTCCTCCAATTTCCAATGAGTTGAATTCTCGCGAAAATGCATGGCCCACCATAAATTTCCAAATTAAACTTCTCAAATCCTAGTCGATTTTTCTAGTTCTAAATCAAAGACAAAGCTGGACTCCTCAACTTTCTGCCACAAGTGATTTCATCTACCAAAACAGTCTCGGTAAAACTTAAACGCTATTCATCACCTTCTCTTTTCTTCACATGATGAATCTAACAAAATTGAATCTACTTCTTGTAAAATTCAATTCTTAGTGGGATTGAGATATGAATAAATCAAGAGTATGAGTCTCATTCAAATACCACATCTGTAATGCATGCCTATAAATTGGCTGAATCATGAGTTCAAAAGCATACAACAAACACATCAAGAATTCATTCTGTTAATTGCTGAGAATTTACTCTGTTAAATTGCTGGGAATTTACTCTTGATTTTTTGTGTTTGATCACTTCTTAATTTTTTTCTAATTCTTTCTCCCTTAGCTCATGCATTCTTCATGTTTGATAAAATGCCTCTGTGAACATTCTCCATTATTTTAGCATTCACATGAGCATTAAACATTTTCTTCTTCGAATCACATCTTTTCTTCATCTTTTCTTTCTCAACAACTTGATTAACTTTTCTTGCGTCTTTGTAGATTGCACCATTGTTTACTTTAAAGATGTTTCAATTGACGCTGGAGTACAACACTTGATTATCCTTGATGAAGAGAATCAACCTATAGAGAAAGGCACACTTTTGACTACTTATATTCTACTTATTGGTAAATACGCAACAAAGTGGCCACGACTGACTAATTTAGTTCATATTGAGAAATGGTCCCGAGAGATCAAAACTTCTAAGGTGTGGGATTTTAAGGCCAACTCATCATTATCCTCTAAATGAATTAATTCGCCGTCAATAATCAAACGAATCAATTCTTTTACCAACATTAGATTGCAGCATCATTAAGGGAAAAGCTAAGTGGGGAGAAACCCTTCAATTTAATGGCGAATTCCATTATATCAAAGGATACTTGGAGTGGACTGAGGATGTCTTTAGCTGATGCAAGCACAACTTGATTGCTGCACAAGTATATGATCTAGTGTATACTTCATTATTCACATATGATTGAAATCTTGAGATTATCAAAGCATTTTGTGAGGCATGGTATCCACTTACAAATGAGGAATGGAGAATTATCTATATCGCTATGGGATTTGCACAACCTTGTAGGCCTCTGAATGATGGGAATTTTTTATGATGAAGTAATTCCTTGCACCAAAGAGCTTATTGGAGTTGACGACATAGGAATTAAATTTATTCCCAATTCTTGCAACTACTTATTTCTAGCTTATCATTTACTTCAAAGGGATGCCCACGGAGGTCAACTTTCTCAAGTTACTATAAAGAAATGGGTGAAGTATTGATCCTGGAAAGTCATAAAATACCATTAACTACTACTATGCAAGATGAAAAAGACAGTTTGGCCCAAATCAACTCAAAATTCTCTTGGTGATTTTGGTGTTCATGGAGAATGGTCTACCATAGAGGAGACATTACTTTTAAAACTTGGGATTCTTGGGAACTTGAGAGAAAAAACTTATTTGGCAGCATTTTTAGCTTGATGGCTTTACTCATTTGTTCTTCCTACCAATAATGTTAATTTAATATACCTCAGCACTTTCAAGATAGCATGAATCATGGCTACTAGTAGGAAGATTAGTCTTGCTATTCCAGTTTTAGCCAGCATCTATAATGGTTTGAATAAAATTTCAGGTTCCCTAAGGTCGAGTCATGTCCATTCTTTTTTTCCCATCCACTTTGTTTATGCTTGATTGGCGCACTATTTTAAAATACATTATCTAGTTCAGCAAAGAATATGTGGCCCAAAAATGGCAATTTATTTTGGCAGAGGGGGCGCAAAATATTATGATCTAAAGAAAGCTTGTAGGAGAATTCACAAAGGGGATTTTGTTTCTTGAACTTGTACCATGATTACCAAAGACAAAGGACTTCCATATATTGATGATGGCAAAGCTAGAGAATTGGAGCAAAAATATTTCATTGCTATTCGCTCAAATTATCTTCCTTTGCGGCAAGGTGACTACTTTATTATTGAACTTTATAGTTCTCATTGCCTTAGTCATCAATTTGGATATTATCAAGAAGTTCCTAGAATTCTTGCTCATGATATTCGCATAGCCGATTTGGATGAGGGACTTCGCTATTGGCACTTATGCACTTTGCATAATTCTATGTCTATAGCATAGCTTCCTTGTGTGCCCCCAAATGCAAAAACATTCTCTTCGGATGCTTACAAGAGGTGGTGGACTAAAATTCATGAAAATTACTTTGATGAAAATATTACACAATTGATCAACTTGAAGTCAATCAAAATTTTCCTTAAGAACAAGGATCATGATAAAGGTGATATACCACCTGCTCAAACTATTCAAAATCCTTCTAACTTAGAAGACATTAAGCCTCCAAAAGAAAAGAGAGGGCATCCTTATCCTTTAGAAATGAGCAGTAGTAGTAATACAGATCGTCATTGGGAAAGGCTTAAAAAGGATCCTAAATCTCCAAAGCCAAGTAATTCTTTGCCAACAGAGAACTTTGCCAAAGAGATTATTTTCTTTTCTCCATCTCTTTTTTTATTCTTTAAATAAGCCCTATTTTGGTCATTTGCTCACTTAAATCATGCAACATTTCAGCTAGAAAATGAAATTCTTAATGATGATGTAGATGAGACACCCCAAGGTAGTTGAGGATCAATCCAAGGACCTAACTTATTGGCCATGAACACTCCAATTAACACAACCATGCAAAATGAGGCATTCCATAACATGAAAGCTAAACAACCATCTCCTTGTGCTCCAGTTTCAGTGTTTGAAGGTGAGAAATTTGTACTTAATCATCAAAAAGAGTATCTTTAAATCTTGTGGGATGGCCTTTGCAAGAGAATAGCAAATACTTCACTTGATTCCATCTCATCTATCAAGGATAGTGTTCAATTTGTGCTTGAATCAATGAGGGGCTTTAATAAAGTTGACATCTCCAATGTGGAAGAATTATTGCAAGTACTTTTTGACAAGGCTGCTACTTATGATAAGGCAAAGTCAGCATCTTTTGAGAAATCATCCAATGAAATTCTTACACAACAGCTAGATGAAGTCAAAAGTTGCCTCCATAATGCTCAAATTAGAGAAATCAAAGAAATGAACCAAATTCAATCCACCCAAGAAGAATTGGAATGCATTAGAAAAGAGCTTGAAAAATTGAAGGAACGCAAAAAGAACTTGACTTCATTATTGAAACGGCAACAACAACTTCTTCAAAGTGCTCAAGCTAAAATTTGTGAGATTGAAGAGGAAATTACTGTTATCAAGAATACTTCTCCATTGAGTAATAAAATAGTTGAGATTTGCAAATTTCGATGGAACACTTGGAGGCTGTGAAGGAAGAATTGAAAAACTTGAGTTCTTTTACTTAAAATTTATTTAGAACTTTTTGCTCTATGTTTTTTTCTTTTTAATAAACTATGCCACATTTGTTATTTTTTTTGAGATTACATAGAAGATATCTCCCTTTTCTATCTTGCAATCTTTTAATTTCTCTCTCTCTCTCTCTCTCTCTCTCTCTCTCTCTCTCTCTCGACTAAGCTCAAATTAATTAACTCAAACAACTAAACTATATATATATATATATATATTTAACTAAAAAAAACTCAAACATAATAAAAACATCTAATTTTTTTTACCTTAAAAAGACTCTAACTCAACAAAAACAACTAAGCTATTTTTATTTTTTTATTATATATTTTTTTTACCTAAAAAAAACTCTAACTTAATAAAAACAACTGAACAACCTTGTTTTTCTTAACTGAACATTCTAATTAACTCAAACTAATAAAAACAACTAAACTATTTTCATTTTTATTTTTAACTTAAAAGAACTCTAACTTAATAAAAACAACTAAATAATATTTTTCTTTTCTTTTTTTTTTGAAAAAAGGAAAAATATAATTTAAAATAAACTCATGATTGAACTTAGAGAATATCTAAGCTGCCTACATACCCAATAAAGGGATCAAGTCATTACATAGTTCAAAGAAAGCAACATTTTGAGGGGGGCACTGTTCACAGTTTATACTCATGTGGGCTAAAAGTATCCATTGCTTAACCACCTTGGACTAGGTGGGGGTATTTAATATTTTAATCACATTAAATAGCTTTAGTAGGATAAGTTAGCAGTTTATCCACATGCACTACTTTTGGTGGGTACCATTCACAATTTATACTTATGCGGGTTAGGAGTAACATGCATTTTAGGCTTGTGCGTCAAGGAGCTATCTTCCAACTTTATGCATAGCAGTGCTTCAAGAACTTCCCATTTATAAGGCTAATTCCTAATCTGTCTTCAGTAACCAACTTATGTGCACCATTTGTATAAAACTTCTTTGATAATATAAGGACCATCCCATTTTGATGTGAACTTATTCCCAGTCCAATGAGTTGTGATTATGGGTCTTCTCACTGCGAGTACCAAATCCCCAACTTGAAAAGGTCGTGATTGCACTTTCTTATTAAATACCCTAGAGAGCCAAGCTTGATAACACTCAAGTCTTTGTTGTGCTTCCAATCTTTTCTCATCAAGGGCATCCAATTCTTCAAGATGTAGGCGTGCATTTTCTTCCTCAGTCAATCCCTCTTGCATGGCTATCCTCAATGAAGGAATTTGTTGCTTAAGGGGTAAAACTGCTTCAACACCATAAACCAATGAGTATGGAGTTGTTTGTGTAGGTGTTCTATGAGTAGTTTGACATGCCCATAAAGCTTCTCTAATTCTTTTATGCCAATCTCTCTTTGACTTTGAAACTACTTTCTTCAGCAAATTACACAGAGTCTTATTAAACGCCTCAGCAAGACCATTAGTCGCGGCATAATACATGGAAGACTTCCTTTGTTTGAAATTGAACTTCTAAAAGAGTTTATCTATCAGACTATTACTAAAGGGCTTTCCATTATCGATGATTATATCGAGGAACCCCATGGCGATATATAATGTTGATATGAATAAAATCAGCAATATTTTTCTTCTTTACTTCTTTGAGGGGTACTACTTCAACCCACTTAGAAAAATAGTTTATTGTAGCCAAAATATACAAGTGCCTAACAGATGACTTTGTCATGGGTCCAACCACATCTAAACCCCAAGCATCAACGGGCCATGAAGCAATAGTTGAATGTAATGGCTCGGGTGGTTGGTGAATGAAATTTGCATGAAATTAGCAAGCTTGACATTTTTTTATCAAAATCCATGTAATCTTTTACCATTGTCGGCCAGTAGTAGCCCATTTTTTTTATCCAAAAATGTAATTTTGGACTTGAGTAGTGAACGCCGCAAACTCCAGAATGAGCTTCTTCTATAGCTTAGATAGCTTCATCATCACTTAAACAATGCAAGAAGACCCATCAAATGATCGCTTGTAAAGTACACTTTTGTAATAGATGAAGTGAGTCGCACGATGTTGGATGTTGACTCTTTGATGTGGATCATTTGGTAGCTTTTCATACTTCAAATAGTCCATAAGCTGTTGGCGCCAATCTTTTTTCTCTATTTCGAATACTTGAACAACATGGCTTTTATCTTCTTCATAATCCTCATCCTTGAAGATTGGCTGTATAACCTAACTTTTACATATTGGAATTCTCACTTCATTTTAGGTACAACAAGTGAAGAGGCTAATTTAGCTAGTGCATCAGCTTGCTTATTTTCCTTTCTTGGTAGGTGCTCAATTTCTACATCCCTAAACCATCTAATGAGCCTTTTTGCATAATTAAAATATGGACGTAATTTAGGCTTCTTAACTTCGTATCATCCAAGCAACTGGTTGACCACCAACTTAGAATCTCCATAAACTTTAAGGTGCAATTATTTTATGTCAACCACCATTTCCAATCCAAGAATAAGAGCTTGATATTCAGCAACATTATTGGAACAATTTTCAATTAAAGTGAAGGAATATAGTAATACTTCATCATTAGATGTGATGAATACCACTCCGCCACCAACTCCTTCTTTGTGGGATGCTCTATCAAAGTACATCTTCCAAGGAGGTATAATTTCAACCACCAAAATATCTTCATAAGGTAGATCATCAGATAACTCCCACTCAGCAGAAATGGGGTGATCAACCAAGAAGTCAGCCAAAACTTGTCCTTTTATTATCTTTTGCGGAACATGGATGATTTTAGATTATTGTAATTGAAGGTACCACCTTGCGAGTCTATCAGAGAAGACAGGTTTTATCATGACATATTTTAGTGAATTTTCTTTTGAGACAAGACAGGCTTGAAAGTAACACTTCAACTTTTGAATTGGAAAAATTAGAGCCAAACATATTTTCTCAATTGGCAAATATTTCAACTCATTCGGCAACATTATTCTGCTCAAGTAGTACAAAGCATTTTCTTTTCCTTTATCATTTTCCCATGCTAATAAAGCTCCAACAGAATGTTCTTAAGCTGCAATATAAAGAATCAGTGGACGTCCAAGTATTAGTGCGACTAACACAAGAAGTTTCATCAAATAAGCTTTTATATTTTTAAAAGCATTCCTGCAAACTTTATCCCACTCAAATGGAACACCCTTCTTCATGAGACGGCTAAATGGTTGACATTTACTAGCTAAATTTGATATGAATCTTCACAAATAAGCTAACTTTCCTTGCAAACTTTTAAGTTCATGGATATCTCGAGGTTCAAGCATTTTTAAAATTACATCAATCTTTGTTTGCTCTATTTCTATACCTCGATGACGAGCAATGAGTCCTAAAAAATTCTTTGATGTAACACCAAATGCATACTTTAATGGATTCATTTTGAGTTGATATTTTCTCAAGATTTTGAAAACTTGTCTCAAGTCTTGTATGTGATGTTCTCGCCTTTTGGACTTGACAACCACATCATCAACATAACATTCAATATTCTTATGAAGCATGCCATTAAATATTTTCTGCATTGCCCTTTGATATGTGGCACCAGTATTTTTTAGTCTAAACGACGTTACTTTGTAGCAGTATATTCCCTTCGGAGTACAGAATGTCGTCAACTCCTTATTTTTTGGAGACATGTGTATTTGGTTATACCCCGATGATCCGTCCATAAATGATAGTGCATCAATCATGAGTTCTACAATGGGTAATGGAAAATCATCCTTAGGACAAGCACCATTCAAATACCTAAAGTTAACACAAACTCTAATTTGGCCATTTTTCTTTCTTACTGGGATGATGCTAGAGATCCATGTTGGATACTTAACTTTTCAAATAAACCCAACCTCAATGAGCTTATTTACTTTAGCTTCAATCAAAGGGACCAATTTGGGGTGAAATCACCATTGGGCTTACTTAACTGGATGAGCTTCTTTCTTTACTGATAGATGATAGACTGCTACCTTTAGATCTAGCCCAAGCATCTCTTTATATGACCATGCAAACACATCTTTGAATTCACGTAATAGCTCAACATATACTTTTTTTTCCTTAGCAGTCAGCAAAGCACTAATGTAAATAGGCCGCGAATCATTGGCATCACCTAAACTGATCTCCTTTAATTTATCTACAGTGGCTTTAACACCTTCTTCAAACTTAGGAGGAGCAATTTTAGCATCTTCTTCTTCAATCAAAAATTCTTTGCTTAATGTAATATGGTATACTGGCATAATATCCTCTTCCACAGGCTTAATCTTTCTGAATTCTACACATGCCCTTATTTGTCCATCTCTTCTTCTTATATAAACTGTCTACATGATACTATCCTTTTCATTTATGTAACCACTACTGATAAGCTCAGGGATTTTCTTGGAAAGATGATCTACAACATTTTGACGAGTGTGCCAACTATTACTAACAATAATATGATATGAAGAGGCCATGGTTTCTCTATCAATTTCTTCATCAATTTGAGTTTGTGTGAAGATAATGGTTTGCAATTTAACCTTCAGGGTCTTACCACATGATATATTCAAAATAGAGCACCGCTTCATGTGTGGAGGAATTGAACTCCTAAGCATTTTTGGCTCGTTAACCCACTTCAAGAACTTTGGTATTTTTGGTCTCCGATCGTAGGTTCTTTTGTGCTTTCGTTTCCCAAGTTTATTGAAAATTGAGATTCATGGGACTTTTTTCCTATTTTCATCAAAAATATCTTATGTTGAGGAAAATTCCTTTCCAACTATATGATTATTGCCGCCTCTCTTATTCGCAATGCGAATGGGATTTTGAGGAACAAACCAAGTCCTTTTTGAGAGCTTTGGGCACCCCAAACTTTGTTTTTCAACATCTTTTGGGTAACATTAAGCCCACACATTTGCTTGTCCGAAGCCTCAAGGGGAAGTCTTCCCAAGATGGAATGTTCTTGTGGATTATATCTATCTTTGACAAAAATTTTATAAGTTTTTAGATCGAAGTAACATTCATTTTGAAGTTGTAGAGATTCTCTATGTTCCTTTTTGGCTCCTTGAGTTGGGTGTACAAATCCTATCAACCGTTATGGAGATGGCTTATTCAGATCAAGCTTGGTTAGAGGAAATGTTAATTCCTTCAATGATTCAGATCTTACTAAAGGTAACTTACCCTTTACATGATCTTCACTACGACATGATGGAGTCAAGTCTTTAACCTTGTTTCCTCCATCAAGGTCATCTTGCTGTTTGGATCCCTTTTGTTCTCTAGCCTTGGTAATTTTTAGACTTTCTATGTAGTATTTGGCATATGCTAAGTGTGATTTAGCTTCAGTGAAAGATTTGCTATCTTTAAGCACTTTCTTTACCACATCTTCTCAAAAATACTTGAAACATCGGTGCCAAGTAGAGGGAACCACACTATTTTCGTGTAGCCAAGGTTGGCCTAGAAGCATATTGTATGACATCTTGTCATCTATGACATGAAATAATGCCATTAACAACATATCATCCATCAATAGCTTTATCCTTATTATTCCAAGAGCCCTTTACCCCCCTTGGTTGAACCCTTGGATCATCAAGCGACTGTTTGTCAATTCATTTGTGGAGATTACTAATTCCTTTAGCACATGCAATGGAAAGATATTAACTACAGAGCCTCCATCAATCAAAATTCTATTTATTTTCTGCTCATGAGCATAACTAGTTACAAACAGTGGCCTATTTAGGGGCTTAGAGCCAAGCAACAAATCTTCATCAGTGAAAGCCATTGCCGACACGCATTCCTCAGTTACATCATGATTTTCTTCATCAGATAAACATGTTTCACAAGAAAAAAATCTCTTTTTCCCTTATCATGTAGCATGTAATGTCACTGTCGTGATCACCAAATACATCCTTTTCAATCTCAATTGTAGCATGATTTGAGACAACATTATCCTCTTCAATGAGATTTTCCCTTGTTTAGCTAATTGCATCACTTTATCTTTGAATACGAAGCTATCATGGATTGGGTGACCTACCAACAGATGGTACTTGTAATACTTTGGGTCATCAATTTTCCTAGCTTCTTCAAGTTACTTCATTTTACGTAATTTAATAGGGTTTACATTGAGCAAATCATCAAATATTCTATAAACATCCAAATTAAGGAATGGGTATGTCTTAGCTTGCATCTCATTTAAAGTTAATTTTCTTTGTCCTCTTTCTTGAGGGATATTGTTCTTTTCATCCCTTGTGATTTCTGCCTTTGTATGAAACTTGATGGGTGTTGCATTCACCACCATAGCTTTTTCACTTTGTACTTTAGCAAGAGGTTTGCCCCCTTTCTTGAATTCTTACTTTTCCTTAAGCTTACAAGGCTCTTGAATTGGTGGTCCTTTTACTCTGCTAGCAAACATGCTCAGCTCCATATCATGGGTTCGATAGTCAACTCTTCAAATGTTTTGGGCTGAATTTCTTGGAGAATATATCGAAGCCCTCAATGCATACCTTGAATGCACATCTCGATAGTTGAAGCTTTCAATAATTGATCTTTGCAATTGAGGTTTAAGTTTCTCTAGCGATTGATGTAGTCAATAACTGGTTCTTTTTTCCATTGGCGAGAATTTGTAAGTTTAATCATACTAACTATCCTTTAGGTACTGTAGAAGCGATTGAGAAATTCTTGCTCCAATTGTCGCCAACTATCAATTAAGCCCACTTCCAAGTCAGTATACCAATTAAAAGCATTATCTTTCAAAGATCAACCAAATTATTTTACTAAGTGATCTCCATAAGTCATAGAATTATTACAAGTTTTGATGAAATGGGCCATATGTTGTTTTGGATTACCTTTGCAGTCAAATTGCTGAAACTTTGGTGGCTGATAACCAATCAACATATTTAAGTTATTAATTCTTTGAGTATATGGCTTGGAATAAGTCATAAATGACTTAGAGCTCTCTTCAAAATTGTCTTTGATAATTCCCATGATAAACTCCCTTAGTTGGTCAATAGGAATTAGTCCATAAGTGGAAACTTGTAGTTCCTTTGCTGTAGGATTTTCATTTTCAACTAACTACCACTTTGTGGATATTTCACCTTTTTCTTGAGCTTCTATTTATTTCTCCATCACATGACTAGTTTCAACATTACCCACCTTATTCATCAACTTGGAGATTTGAGAATCTTGCTCTTGGACATGCTTTGCCAATCCTTCAATAATCTTCGTCAAATTAGCAATTTGTTCCTCCAAAGTTGCTGCACTTGTCACCATCACTGGCACTATGCTTGAGGAACTTGAGGTTGAATAAGGAGTGGATGCTACCGATTCTTCTTTATTAATATCAATGGGATGCGGCAATGCCTTTTCCACAACTTCAAGTGAAGGATGTACCTCCGAGGATGTTTGTGACTTTTTGGACTACTTCTTGTGGTGACACCAATACTTCTTATTTTAACATTTATGGAATTTGAGGTAGTCATCTCGATGCAACAATCTTGTTAGTAACCATGATACTTCAACTTGATGAAGGGAAGAGATGAGAGGTAGAGATCATTCCCCCGGGTGTGCCAAAATTTGGAACAATAAATTTTCTTATCTACAAAAATCAAAATTACAAAACAAGAAAAATTGTACAAATAAATTCAAAATCAATCAATCAATCAATTGTGGATTCTACTCTAATCTAATCCTCTGATTTTTCCCTTCCAAATATAATCTTGAATTTAATAAGCTCCGTGAAATCTCTCTTAAATTTGACTTGAATAAAAATAACGCCAACTCGAGAGTTTCACCCCTTAATCTCGAATCAAATGCTAGAAATATATGAGTTCCACGAAGAACAACTTGAACGTCATGGATCTCTTTGAATAAAAATAATGCTAATTCAAGGGCTTCGCACCTTGATCTCGAATAAAATGTCAAAAATATATGAGTTTCGCGAAGAACGCCTTGAACACCGTGGATCTCCTTGAATTTGGTTGAGAGAATTGCTGGACTCATTCTAAGTTTCTCTCATTTGCTTGAATTTGTGTTATATCAAATAAGTTGAAATCACCCCTTTATATAGGTGCTTGAAGGAATACTTCTAGATTGACTTTAATACTTCAAAAATTATCTTTTTGATAAAATAATATCAAATATCAAGAGATAATTTGGGATATATTTGAATTGATAATATCAAACACTAAAAGATAATATCAATATCAAATATCTTTGATTTAATTGATCTGCGGATGCAGACACTTGATCTTTGACATGTGTCAATACTGGATTTGAAAATAAAATAAATATTAAATTATTAATTAAAATTAACTATTTATCTTTTGTAATTAAATTTAATATATCCCAAATTTTAAATAAAAAATTTTAAATTAATATTTAATATATTATTTTACACATGTCACTTCTCAATTGGTCAAAAATTTAATGTGCTTACACACTTCCTCATGTAAGAGTGGAAATTTCGTTTTGTTTGCTTCAATTTTTTTGTTTTGTTATTATAGAAATATTGGTTGATTTCCTTGAAAGGGTGGCGTAATCTTTTGCAGCGCTGGTCAAAAAGTTATTGAGGTCGACATCGGTAGGCGAAATCTACGTACTTCTGGGGGCAAATGATAAGGAGGCCGCACTTAATAGATTGTCAAAAGAATAATACATGTATATTTCTCAATACTGGATATCTTAAGTTAATCTGTTTTGTCTGGTTGTTTATTTATTTTAACTTCATTTTCACAACTGATTTAGTTGTATTAATTTGTTGAAAATTGTCATTGTTTTAGATAATACACTCAGAGTTATTTGAATGTATACGAGAAAAACATGGGAATTCATATGAAAATTTTGTAAGAGAGAAATTGATACCAGTTGTTGGAAATATTCTTGAACCAAACATAGAAATGGACACTTACTCTGCAAATGAAATTATGAAAGATGTAGATGTGATAATACAATCGGCAGCCAGCACAACCTTGAATGACAGGTTAATTACTTAACTAATTACTCTTTTTTCTACTATATTGTGTATTAATTGTAACTTTAGACAATTAAAAATATTGCTTCCTAGACTTATTGTTGTGTACATATAAATATATATATATATATATATATTTTCTTTTCTCCTTGCTGATACGACTTGTTAATTTATTCAAACGTCATTGCCCCCGAACGACTGATGAGGTTTGCTAAGAGATGCAAGAACCTCAAGCTTTTTGTGCATA
>JACGDI010005406.1:449034-462433 GCA_014898725.1 Jacaranda copaia | reverse complement strand
AACCAAAGATTTGAGAAGGGTAGGCCTAGAGAGGTAATCCGCTTCTTCGTGATCACTATTTCTATTTAGCTGTTTTGTTTTATAATCTGCATTATTGTGGTCCATGCAAAACCACATGTCAAAAATCACAACAAAAATTAAATAGGGCTGCCTTCAATGGATGGCATAATGCATATCATATGACTAAGGCCGTGGGTGAAATGGTCCTAAATGAAATTAGAGAAGACGTAGTACCGGTGGTTATTGTCAGGCCATTTGTTACAGAAAGTAGCTTTAATGAGCCAGTCCCTGGATGGATACAAGGAAACAGGTTCAAATCCATGTTTCTTTATCTTTGATTCACATTTCTATCAGTACATTTTTCAATACAAAAGACTAGGATCGTTAGCTATGGCCAATCCATAGTTGATGCTAAAAATTTATAGTTTCAGCTATACAAAATTGACATAATTAAATTCGAAATAAATATACTCATAGCTAATTTAGCTACAACCAATCTGTAGCTGATGATTTTTCTTTATAGATATATAAATCTTCATATGGATAAATACATAGCTAATCTATTGTGTTTCAAATGTACAAGACTGTGGATTGATAGTTAATATATAACGTTTTTGCTTATAATTTAAAAAAATATTTGCTATGAAAATTTATAATTATAATTTGTGGCTATAGCAAAGAAATTATTTTTGTAACAACTTTTTCGTAGCAAATACCTAGCTTTTTTAGTAGTGTTTCTTCTATTGCAATCTACTACAACTTAAGCTCTTGTGATTTGTACATTGATCTAGAATGTTCGATCCAGTGATTATTTCTTATGGAAAAGGACTGCTTCCTGCTTATTTGGCTGATCCTAACGTGCACTTGGATATTGTAAGTGTACAAGTTTTTCATTCTTTAATTCTATCACCTTCTCCCACATAACCCATCTAGAACTATTTCACACACACATATGTGTGATCAATGTTCAGGTTCCAGTTGACATGGTAGTGAATAAAACAATTGCAGCTACTGCAAAACATGGAATTATGAGTAAGCCGCAATTGAATGTCTACCATTTAGCAACTGGCTTTGTGAATCCCATTAAAATTTCTAACATCTTTGAATATCTTTACGAACATTTTAGTTCAAACCCTTTAACTGACTTGGAGAGTATCAAGAAGATAAAGCTTTTCAAAGAATTTAGTGAATTCTCTAAATACAAATGGAGAGATGCTTCAAAAGATCCGAAAACAATACAAAGCAAAGGTTGCTTATGTTGAGCAACCCTGCAAGATGTACGAATTCGGAGGATTCTTCAAAGCAAGGTATGATTATGACGTACATATAAGCTTTATATAATTCCATAACAAATATTATATTTAGATCTTGCATTTTATTGAAGAAAAGTAAAATATTTAAAATATAAATATAAAGTTAAATTTCAAGCGGCAAAACATTTTTTTAGCCTTTTCTCAATAAAATTCAAGATTAAAACATAGAATAAAATTAAAGTATCAACATCATCATTATTATGTCGAAAACTATGAGTATACATTTGATTTGTTTCAAACGTTTCTGTCAGGTTCCATACCGGCAACACGCAGAAGTTACTAGAAGAAATGTCGAAAGAGGAGCAGGATAACTTCGAAATTGATGCAACAAAAATAGATTGGAAAAAATATTTTGTTGAAATTCACATTCCAAGTTTAAGAAAATATGTACCGCGAGAATGTGTCTCTAAGAGTATATATGTGCAACTACAAGAAAATAAAATAAAATAAAATAAAATAAGCAGCTAAAAGAAAGAAACAAAGAAATAAGAACGTGACTTGGTTGTTAGCATGTTACAAAGTCATCATCCAATTATGGAAACCCTTTCAATGACTTGGTGTTATTCCAAGAATCCAAATGTAAATGCCTTTCTAATTATTTTTTTGTATAAAGAACTTTTCCCTTCGTGTCCCAGATCCAATCCAGGCGTCTCTTCCTTAATTGCATCTTCATGAAATAATTCCATCTCTTGAATACCAACTCTCTGCATACTCATGACACCGTAGGAGTTTTTTCCTTTTTTTTTTCCCATGTAATTTTTTTCCCCATAGAACTCTTGAAAAGTATGTAAGTTCTTAAGCTAAATAAAGTGTTGTGAATATGATAGACTATTTATTTCTGTCTTACATTTTCACTCAATTAATCCAAGAGCAATATTATTGACATTGCGAAAAGTTCATTTTAGTTATTTGCATAAGACGCACATCCGTCATTTATGTTATAAAGATATATTCATGATATTATATATTTCTGTATAATCAATATTAAATTTGTGATTGTATTAACGTACTTCTACTTCAATATAAATATGATAGAATCGATCTTCAAGTAATATTATTTTATGTATTAATAATATGTCTTGAGAGAACTATAGCACCTACTATTGTGATAGCACCTAAGTAGAGGTGCCATTCCAATTCAAACTTAAAATACGAAGCATAATACACTCAATACGCCCATAAAAAACTTTTTCAAGCTTAATTAACCAAATACAGTGACAAAATTTCAACCTATCGATCACAACATAACATAATATACATACCACATTTTAACCCCTGAATACTCGAAAAAATTATACAAGTCTCAGATCCTAAATAATAGTTTTGACATATCACAACATCTCTATTCCAAGCTTAGCATTTGAAAGATCTCAAACTTACACATAAGCACCTATTCAATTACAGATTGTATCTTTTCTTTAGTCCAAGCTAAAGATCCACATTCACAACTTCATCCTGTCTGAGAAACATGAATAGTATAGGGGGTAAGTCTAAAAGACTTAGTGAGGATTATTCTTAATAAGAAATAACGGGGATCTGTCGGGGAAAATCCACCCAACAAATTGTCAATTTATATTCAAAATAGAAACGTATCAAGAACAAGCAAGAACAATTAATAACAAGTTCAGTATGTAGACAATGACAAGTCTAAGAACAAACAATATCAAATTCAAGACTTCTAATAGGTATTAACTTGGGGTTGTAATTGTTGGCTCGAATAGCTTGGGATCGTCTCAACCAATTCTGCTTGGGAGGTATAGAGCATCTCAACTGATCACAATCGGGTGGAAATACAGATGACTCGTCCAACACATACAACAACCTAATGTAGACCAAGAAGTTACACTATCCTTATTGCTCCAAGCGTAAACAAAAACAATCAGAGTATGATCAAAATAGAACAAACCCAAATATAATATACAGTCCAACAAATCAGAACAAACCTGTATATCGAAATCTCCTTATACCAATCAAATAAATACTCCAAAGCGTGACAGCTTGGCAGACAATTAGTGTGCTCATATGAATTGTATGGCATACTGCGAATACCTAAGCGGGCTGCTTAGCATATTGCTGATACATAAGCGAACTGCTTAGCATATCCTGGACACCCAAACGAACTGCAAGGCGTGTCCCATGTATCTTAGCATTCCGCATTGGATTGGCACTCAGCCCACATATAATTCTCCAAATGAGTATAACAAGTATAACATATACAAATAAGCAATTGGTTGCCGACAAGGTAATATAAATGACTAGAAAGTACAAATAAGCCAACTGGCTAAATAACAAGTACAAATACATGAGTATGTCGGCAATGCATCTAACAATAAGTTCACGACAGATAATAATCAAGACAAGTACCAAATATGATAGAAGGAGTTCTGGGCACCAGACCAATCAAGAACAATACAAGTACGAACCTACACAGTAGTATACAATCAAACAAATCGAATAGATCAAGTATGGATCTTAAGTAAACAAACAAAATAATCAATCAAGGTACAAACAAGTACAATTAAGCATATTAACCCTCACAGGGGTTTTGCCACAAGAATAATAGATATGACAAAGCCAAATGGCAAACCCACACTGGGGTTTTCAACAAATATGAGTAAGCTTATACATGCAACAACCTAGAGCGGGAGAAAACTCACGATAGTGTGAGAACGAGTACTAACCCACATAGGGGTTTACAAGTTAAATAACTAGTCAAGAAAAAATACACAATCAAATACAGATTTCAAGCAGTTACAAGCAAGTACAATCAAGTAAGTTAAATTAACACGAGGATTTTACCACAAAAACAAAGAGAATTAACAAGGCCAGGATGGCAGACCCTCACAAGGTGCAACAATCTAAAAGTAAGTTAAACAAAGCAATAACCTAGTATGGGAAACCCTCACCTCTTGTGGTTTAAGCAAAACAATCAGAGCCTGCAGTCTACTAATCAACAGGACTTACTTCTTCATCACCTAATCAAAAGAATATTTCCATAGTCAAATCCCTATTCAACTCTAATAGCCTTCTAGAATTGCATCATAAGCATTCTAGTGTCACTAGCTTAGTGATCAACACGATAATTATAGATTTAATAAGTAGTATCTTCACAAAGTACCCTAATAAATCAACTATTCTAAAATTAGTCACGATGGTTTACATTAATTCCAAAATAACTTGATATCTCGTTCTTAATTACAAGGTCATGATCATATCATATTATCATCCTAATCCTCATAACATAGTCTAATTCCCTACATAATTACTCCCAACCAATGCCACTTAGTTTTACATTTATAATATCCTCAATTATGGATTTAAATCATTTAATACACTTATTTAATCTAAAGTTGGCATATCATGATATGTTCGAGTCCACTAAATTACATCATAATCCATGCATGGGATGTATTTATACCAATCATATATTAAATCCTCATTTCTTGGCAATATACAGGATTTATAAGTGAAAAGGCATAATATACATATATATACATAGTCTCTTTCCAACTCATTACCCATGATCTAATTATAGAGACGTCAGAATCATGAACTGAGACTACTATTATGATCATCGTGATGAGCTGATGACACTATTTTGGGGTCGTTAAAGCACCATCGCCAGTTGCCAGAACGCCGCCGTCGAAAAATATCGCACCACCATCAAACTGCTCCTTTCGAGCTTCTGAATCTAATGGCGTTACCAGTTTCAAGTTTCACAGCCTGTAGTACTTCCAATCAGGCTCAATAATATCCAAGTAGATCTTTACCATCGAGCTTCAATCACCCTTTCCCATCGACGTGGCTGCGTAAAACTCCCATGTAAGACCACCATTGAGTTCTTTGAGCTAAGAGCTCTCCAACCATCCAACTAAAATCTTGTTTTGTTGACTCAACCATTGGCTACAGTGAAACCTACAAGATAGGTTTTCTTCCACTTTCCACCACCAATAATTTTAGTCCGAGTCGCCGTGCATGTGTGTACAGATGTGGCTAAAGGTGAAGGTAGGTGTTTAAATGCAGTAGTGAAGTGTTAATTTTGGCAAAGGAGACAGCTCATTGGGAAGGGTTGATGGGTGCAGTTTGAGGGCAGAAAAGGAAGAAAAAGGATAGTGAAGAATGAAAATCTACCAACTTTAAAATCAAACTTGTCCAAAATTACACATCGGCCCTTAAAAGTTTTTGTCAGATTTCAATTAAGTCCTTTGAAATTCCCACAAACTTCAATTTGGCCCCTAGAAATATGAGTGCATAGGATTAACCCCCTTGACCCAGAGTAATAGCCATGCAACCCCAAAAGTCCCAAGTGTAGTCCAATCAAATTTCTAAAAATTGCAATTTACCCCCAAAATATTAAAAATTTTTGTAATCAAGTTCTTTTGATTTATCTTTAGATCCCTAAAATCCAACCAATATTTATCTTAAATTCTAAACCCTTGTTTCTCAAAAATGCCGAATTCAAGGGTGTTACAAGAATCATATGAAATATTCCCATAAAATATTTCTTGTAAGAAAAGTTAAGTATAAATATAAAATATACCATAAGAAAATGAAATAAAGGAAATGTCTCATCGAGTAGTATGATATTTGAAAATTTTGCATTTTGGTTCCATAACTAAGGTCCAATCCCAATTGAATCCTATTATATATAATATATTATTTATATTTTGCAATGAAAATCTCATAATTCATTTATTCATATATATAATTTATAAATTATAATTGAATAATTGGGAAGAAAGAATAATAATCTTTAAAATTTATAGTAATATCGAGAGAAAATTGAACAAAAATTAATCAACATAATTATTATTGGTTGAATTTGTAAATAATATAGTTAAATGTCATTATTAATATTAAGTAGTGCTAGTAATTGTGATATTTTTTTGTTTGCTTCCTTTTTGATAAAATTGTATAGTTTCTTCTATGAATTAAAAATATTCATTTGTTATAGGTTGACATATTCAAATATTTCATCGAATATGAATATATCCCAAAAATAATATTTGAATTTGAATACAAATAATTTTCAAAGAATATGGATGCGTTTGAATAATTATAATCAAATATGGATATACACAAATTCAACTTGTATCTGATGGATACGAATTCAGATATTATTCATAAATATCTGTCAGATTCATATCCGTATTTGAATATTTAAAAAAATTAATTGGATACGAATATGAAAATAGCAAATCTATTCCATTTAATATCTGTTTGCACCCCTAGGAAAAATTGACTATGGCATTGTTCACTTCTTCTTTCTGAAGGGAAAATCAATTTGGGGGGTGGGTGGGGGAGGGGTTAGAAAAATAGGCAAAATGTATAATCACATATTCAATTAGAAAAAATTCCTAAAATTTCAAACCATATATTAGAAAAAAAATATAAATTGAAAGCATATGTTTGTAGATTGAAAATAATATATTTGTTTGAATGAATTAATTTTTAATCTTTAGAAAATGATATTAATTAATATAGTTGGTAAAACTATCATAAAAACTTTTCAGAAATTTTCATAAATTTAAATTTAAAATGTTCTAATTTACATCAAACAAATATCATTTTTTTGACATTATAAATTAAGAAGTTATTTTTGTTGTGTAAAAAATTTCAAAAATATTCGAATTATATTTAAAAAGAAAACTAAATTTAAATACTTTGAATATTTAAATACTTTTGAATTTTTTTTATATTTAATTTAGTCTTTTAAATAATTTTTAATTTTTTTAAACTTTTTACACAATAAAAATAAATTCTTCAATTTATAATTTTTTTAAAAAAATTGATATTTATTTTGTGTAATTTAAAATATTTTAAATTTAAATTTATGAAAACTATTGAAAAGTTTTTATGATAATTTTACCAAGTACAGTAACTAATATCATTTTACAAAGATTAAAAATTAATTCGTTCAAATAAATATATGTTTTTTCAATCTACAAATGCACTTTTTTAACTTATATTTTTTTCTAATGTATGGTTGGAAATTTAAGAATTTATTTTCTAATTATACATGTGATTGTACATTTTTCATTTTTAACATTTTTTTACCTTTTATAGTAGTTGATTTTCCATCTAAAATGAAGTAGTAAACAATGCTAGAGTCAACTTTGCCCCCCAAAACCTAGTAGCCAATCGGCACATGTTCTGCATGTGTCTTTCCCGTTAACTATATATTTAATGGAAGAGGGGAAGTTGGACTCAACGGGGCATAATTTTTAACTTGTAGGACTAAATAAGGTACTTTTGAAATTAATGCAACTCAATTGTAATTGGGCTTTAGTTTTGGGGTCATAAATGTGATTTCCCCTATGATATTTTTATATATTTAAGATAATTTCAAATTTTTTGTCCACAAGATGTAACACCCTTAAAATTCGGTAATTTATAAAATAAATCAAAAGAGTTTGATCGCAAAATTTTGAAAATTTAGGGGTCAAATTACAATTTGCAAAAAATTGATTTGGACTAAAATTGAAGGCTTTGAGGCTGCATGGTGATTGTTCTTGGTTAAATGGGTCAAAGTGAGGTATTCACTTAGTTTGGGGTTGAATTAAAGTTTGTGGAAATTTCAGAGGACTTAATTGAATATTGAGGTAAAGGTTTGGGGCCAATGTGTAAATTTGAAAAAGTTTGATTTTAACTTGGCAGATTTTCATTTCATCACTATTCCACCATCTTCAACCTTTCCTTCTTTCTTTTCCTCCTCCAACTATGTTCATCACCATCACCGACGATCCTCTACTGGCGACCACCTATCACCAAACTAAATCAAGCAAAACCCTCCCCTCAACTCCAGTTACACGGCAGTGCCACCAGGCATGGCTAAAGACTAGCTGATAAGCCACTACGAGAGGAAATCAAGGGTGGTGCTCCACGGTGATTGATGGGTTTGTAACTTTTCGATGGTCAAACGCAAGTCTGAGGTTATAAATAGGTAGAGCTGGGTAAGAGGAACATGGTGGTGACCTTGCATGGGAGTTTCACAAGGCAATAATAGTAGGAAAAGGGTGATCGAAACTCGATGGTGAAGACCCACTTGGACACTATTGAGCTCGATTGGAAGTGCTATAGGCCTTGAAACTCAGAACTAATAACGCCATTAGAATTAGGAGCTCGAAAAAAGCAATTTGGTGGTGGCACAACATTTTCCTACAACGGCAAACGATGGCACTCTGGCAAATTTTGATCAATTTCTTCTCACCATTTCGACTATTGTAATGGTGCTCTCAGTTTGTGGTTTTGAGGTTTTAATTGAGAAATATTGGGTAAAATACTACTTAATTGAATAATTTGATTCCAGATATATTTTGAGTAAATTGTTAGGCTTATTTATGATATATAAATAGTTAATTAGACTAAAATTATGATTTAGGATCAAGAACTAAGACATGCAGGACAAATATGTAGGCATAATTAACTCGGTCATGTTGTGCTAGATGCCAAATTTGGATTTAATAAAGTAATGAGAATTATGTAATGTTAGGATTAATTGAGATAATTAGGCTATTAACTATGATTTTTGAAATTGGAACTTGAGATATGATAATGGGATGATGATATGAAGATGATATGTAAATAGGAAACGGGTTATACTTCTTCAATAATTGAGAAACATTTTATGACTATTTATGTATTAGTGGCTTAGTTAGCAAAATTGTATTGATAGCACTGCCAAAGCTCTATAACTATTATGCTAAGAGGATAATCAATGGGTTTGGAATATTGATAAGTATATTAGTAAGATCAAAGGTTGAATGTGGATTTAATTGTAAATATACTCTCTTAGATTAGGTGACATGGACTTTGGACTCTCGAAACAGTAATCTTCTGACAACAATTGTAGTTCCTGAGACTACGAAGGTGAGGTTTCTCCCACTCTGGGTTATTTGCTTGTATAAGCTTACTCATATTTATTGGAAACCCCTGTGAGGATTTGCCAATTCGGCACTTTTCTCTCTATCTGTTAACTGTGATGAGTCCCTGTGTGGATTTTTCTATTTTTATACGTACTCAAATTTGTTTGAGCTCTGATTTGTTATCTGTCGTCTCTTCTGTACACCCCTATGAGGGTCATCTGATGAGTTTGATTTTGAATCCTATCTGTTTTGTTGCCCAGAGCCTCTGTCTATTATCTGTATTTCTGATATTTGTATGTCTCATATTTGTACAGTTCTATACCATACCTATTGCCTTATCAGCATATCTATCTGTTATATTTTGTATTTGCTTCCATCAGTTAGTTATTTGATTTCCGGTATTTATTCATTTGGTTATCTGTTATAGTATGATTGTTATATGGGAGTAAAGAAATGTAATCCCTGCCATATGCATAGGATAAGCAGCAAACCCGTGAGACCCAGTTAAAGAATAGGACGTTAATCCTTATATGTGTATGGATAAGCTGTGAACCCATGAGACCAGTTAAGATACTTTATACCTCCCAAGCAAGATCGGTTGAGATAATCCCGAGCTATTTGAGCCAACAATTACAACCCCGAGCTAGTACTTTCCAATAGCTTGATCATGTTAATTCCTATGAATGTTTTTGACTGTTTGTACTTGTTTTGTTGGTAAATTGATACTTGATTGCCTGTATCTGACTTATTTCTGTATTTGTTGTTTATTAACAGTTGTTAGATTGATCTTTCCCCAACAGTTCCCTATTCTCTATATTATGAATATCCCTCACTAAGTCCTTTGGACTTACGCCTTAATTTTTTCTATATTTTCTCAGACAGGACTAAATGATAGGCTTGGACTTCTGATCAGATCAGTGAATATAATTTTGTACTAGAATAGCCATGTATATTTACTTATGGACCTTATTTATGTGGCACTTTATCTTTAGAGATGATTTGGTATGGTAAAGACATTAAGGATGTTTTGGTATTATACATATATGCGTGTTACACTAAAAAATAGTTTTAGTTACAAATGTGGCTGATAATGGTATCAATTAAGATGTAAATTCTGCTACTTGGTTTGTCAGGATGTATGTTTGAATTTTGGGCTTGGTATTCTTATTACAGGTTTTCATATAAGATTTATCAAAGTGGCACCTCAACTTAGGTGCTGCCCTGAGAGAAGCACTATAGAGATGGTATCAGAGCCTAGGTTTGTTGATGACTTGGCATTTAGGTATCTTTGAAAATTGTAACTGATCTTTTGTTTAAGTTTATATTTTGTTTAAGTTAACTTGAGTTTGATTGTTAAGTATCTTCCATATTAGGAAGTTATTATGTGATTTCAAGAAATTGAGATGAATTTGATTGGGTGATCTTGGTAAGCTGAGTTTACGTATTAAGGGATGTCTATAGGCTCTTGTCTTATATCATAGGATGATTAGACTTGTTTGTTTATACGTTTGGTTTGATCTTATCTAACACTTCTCTTTCTTTTATTTTTAAAAGTTTAGGGTAGTTAGCAGAAGTGAAGGCATCGCAAGAAAGCTTTAGTACTCCTATTCCTCCTAGGACTAGATGTCAGGGAAGACCTCCTGATTAACAGGTGAATGACCGATGGGCACTAAAACAAGGGGCATTTGCTTACCCACAAGCCACACAAGAAGAAGAGGGTTTGCAAACCCCTTCCATAGGCCATATAATGGATCTTATGTACCATAGGGAGCTAGTAGTTAGGCTGCAGGCTCAACACTTAGATAGTGGAGCTAGAGGCGTTAATGAGATGGCTGATGACCGAGCATTAGAATGACTTCTTCATTTCAAACCCCCAAAGTTCTTAGGAGACCTTGATGACAGAAAAGTTGAAAAATGGATTGAGGATTTGGAGAATATTTTTGAGACCCTTCATTGCTCAGATGATTAGAAGGTTTGGTTTGCCACATTTTTTCTAAGAGATTTCACCTAAAGTTGGTGAAAAATGATTAATTGAAGGTGGATGGTAGAAAGAACACCACAAACCTAGGAGAATTTCACACAAGAATTTATGAATAAGTATATCCCAGAGGTGGTAAAGCAAGTAAGAGAAACATAGTTCATGGACCTTGTTCAAGGGATGCTGACTGTTAGTCAATATGAGGCTACTTTTAGCCAGCTGATACAATATGCTCCCTACATACAAGATGATGAAGGTTGATAGGCTAGATGATTTGTATAGGGATTATGGCCAGAATTGAGAAAGGGTCTAGCCATTTATGATCTAATGATCTTCAACCAAGCAATAAATAAGGCATTGCAACTTGAGTCGAAACTACACAAGATTATAAAAATTGGGGATAAAAGTTGGAAAGAAAATATACATCTTGATGGACAAGGTAGTGCTGAAAGAAAGCAGTCGAAGCTTTAGGTGAGAAGCACTGCCCAACGAGCCCCTTATTCTGGTGAGAAGGTAAATGCGACTTAAGAGAGAACACTTAAGCACTGTGAATTCCGTAGGGGATTTGGCCATGATGAAACTAGCTGTTGGAGAAAACAAGGCAAATGTGTAAGTTTGTGTAGCGATCGGCACTTTGCAAAAAATTGCCCTTACTGACAAAGGAAAATAGTTGTAGAAACTAGAGGGAGGCCAAATATACAAGCTCATGCCCATGCCTTAATAGGAGAAGAAATGCCAGATCTTGATGAAATGACAAAAGGTATGATTTTTATGATTGAAATCCATAATAATGTCTTATGTGATCATAGTGTTTACTTTCTTTCATATCTGTTGCATTTTCTTAAACTACATATGCAACCCAAGATAAGGGTTTGTTATATAAAGTACTAGCTGAATACTTGGGAGTAGCTCCAAAATAAGCAAACTCATCACCTATTTCCTGAAAGGGCAAGTAGTGACCATGCGTTGAGCCAATAGCTGGCATGGCACTTACTTGAATCAAAAATTTTAAGAAGCCTATGAACAGGCATTATGTTGAAATTTAATACATCAAGCAGGATTGCAAAGATAAGTGTAGTTCGAATCATGAGATAAAATACAACAAACCTAAGTTAATAATTGTTGGATATTGATATGGGATAATCCAGTCGGTCCAAAAGGCTCAGCTTCAAATAAGACAGCCCATGAGGCCCAAAGGTGTATCTATCTGGTCGACATGTATTGACCTCATTTGGTAAGACCCACGATCGACCCGTATTGACCTAAGGACCACTTCAGAAGTTTTAGCATTCAAGTTTGGTCGACATGAATCGACCTCCGAGTATAAATCAGACAAGTCGAACCCCTCAGCACGGGCAACATATGGCAACTGATATAACCGCTGCCAACAACTCCAGCAACTTTGACAACCTTGCCAACAACTCTGGCAGGGACGTGCCCCTACTGACATGGTTATCCAGGAAAATAGGAGATTGAGCCATCTAGCATAGTACCAGGATCTAGACATGGAATAACTCCCAATCCCTTGGCATGGAAAAAAGCTAGTACACCTGATAAGGGTACTTGGGTAAAATCACACCCGCAGCAGGCTATAAATACTACAAGCTCAATCATGCTCAAGGTAATGCCATTTTACACTATTCACTATATACTTTCTCTATATTCTGCTCTACCAGAACTAACTTGAGAATTGAAGTGCCTTAGCCAGGGGCCTCTCAGCTAATTGATATATGTTCGTGGTTATAGATCTGAAGCACAAAATCACACAAATCAACTGGAGTACTTGGCCCTTCAGCTCAAAGCAGCATTATTTGGCACTGTCTATGGGAACCTTTGAGATTGCAGTGGAAACAAATGGTAAACACGCGCAGAGTAACTTCTGGAAGGGAGGAGAATCAAAAGTCTATTTTCCCGTCACTCCTTAACCCCCAGCAAGACACAGCCACTCAGGGCGCCAGCGCCCCCCAAGAATAGCTGGTGACACTACCCATGTCCTAGTTGATGAAATAATCAGTGAACAGATATCTGCTCAGATATCAGTTCAGTTATCTATTGTCCTAAACAGGCACACCTCAGTGACTACCCCCACCGCTAGTATAGCTCCGCAGCCACCACCACTAGAAATCAGACCCCAAAAGGATAGCCCTTCCCATTACAAAGCTAGGCAACCACTCGTCTGGTGCGAGGTCAGTCCTAAATATCCACTAGTGGAGAGGAGACGCCCAAAACCACGTGAGGAGGTG
>JACGDI010005406.1:369077-443131 GCA_014898725.1 Jacaranda copaia | reverse complement strand
TCAGCATTGGTTATCTTTGAGGCTATTTCAGTATAGTGATCTGGAGTAAACAACTGACCACAGCTAACAGGTATCTTAGAAGGCCCAACCTCCCCCTTAGATACTGCTCTAACCTCTTTAAAACTGCTACTACTATACAAACTACTGGTTTTACTCGAGGATGAGCTAGATTGTTCAGTGCTCTCACTCTCACTATCCCCCCTACGGACTAGTTCTTAGACTTATTGCTACCAGAATCAGCACTAGCAGACATGGTACTATAATGTAAAGATAGAAAAAATGCAGGTATAACAGGGACACTTACAGTGTTAGTTTCTCAAGTGAAAGGTGCGGAGTAAGACACTCTTCAACAATGGAGACTATTTGATATTCAAATCGCAAAAGTATGAATGAAGGGACTTTTTCCCCTATTTATAGGTAATCGTGAGTGGGAAATCATGTAGCTGCCATCATGACAGCCTGTCTCATAGGCTTTGTATTCTGCATGCTTCGTATTCTGTGCACTGATAGCCGTATTAAATATAAAAAAATTGCCTCAGACCCTGGTCGATATTTCAAAAACCCAGGTCGAAGGCTCAAAAATCCTGGTCGAATGTTTTACCTGCTACGTTTGAATATAAACTCCTTGCTCCTTCTCATCGACAGGCTTGATTAGGATTGGGAGTTGGGGGGACTCATGATATGGGATAATCCAATATGCCCAACAGGCCCAACTTCAAACGAGACAGCCCATGAGGCCCAAAGGTATATCTATCTGATCGAAATGTATCGACCTCATTTGGTAAGTCCTGCGGTCGATCCGTATCGACCTAAGGGCCACTTCAAAAGTTTTAGCATTCAAATCTGGTCAACATGAATCAACCTCCGGGTATAAATCGGACAGGTCGAACCCCTCGACACGGGCAACACATGGCAGTTGATGTAACCACTGCCAACAACTCCAACAACTTTGACAATCCTACCAACAACTCTAGCAGGAACGTGCCCCTACTGGCATGGTTATCCAAAAAAATAGAAGATTGAGCTACCTGGCATAGTATCAGGATCTAGACATGGAATGACTCCCAATCCCCTAGCATGAGAAAAAGCTAGTACACCTGATAAGGGTACTTGGGTAAAATTATGCCCACAGTAGGCTATAAATACTACAGGCCCAGCCACACTCAAGGTAATGCCATTTTATACTATTCACTATATACTCTCTCTATATTTTGCACTACCAGAACTAACTTGAGCATCAGAGTGCCTTAGTCGGGGGCCTCTCGGCTAGTTGACGTGTGTTCGTAGTTGCAGATCTCAAGCCCAAAATCACTCAAATCAATCGGAGTACTTGGCCCTCTAGCTTAAAGCAGCATCAAATACCAAAATCGAAGGAAAAGTTGGAAGTTTTGGAGAGTCTGAGTTCAATACCGAGATTCAAGGTATCTTTCTATTTCAAAAGAAAAGATTAGTGCTGAAAGAAAATTTTTAGATAAGGCACCCAAGTTAAGGGATACAATACAATTGAGAAGTATGAAAATGTAATAAGACTTGGAGATGCAATCTTGGTAGAATTTAATATAGAGAAAAGGTAGATTGACTGATCGAATCTACTTATTTTCTACCAATCAAAATAGTATTTAAATAAGAATTTGGGGACCAGTTTCCTTTAAGGGGAGGAGTGTGTAACACCCCTGAAATTCAGTAATTTTAGAAAATAAACCAAAAGAGTTTGATTACAAAATTTTAAAAGTTTAGGGGTCAAATTGTAATTTGCAAAAAATTGATTTAGACTAAAATTGAAGGTTTGGGGCTGCATGATGATTGTTCTTGGTCAAATGGGTCAAAGTGAGGCATTTACTAAGTTTGGGGTTGAATTGAAGTTTGTGAAAATTTTAGAGGACTTAATTGAAGATTGAGTTAAAGGTTTGGGGCCAATGTGTAATTTTGGAAAAGTTTGATTTTAACTTGGCAGATTTTCATTTCATCACTATTCCACCATTTTCAACCTTTCCTTCTTTCTTTTCCTCCTCCAACAATGTTCATCACCATCACCGATGATCTTTCACCAACGACCATCTATTACCAAATTAAACTAAGCAAAACCCTCTCCTCAACTCCAGCTACACGATAGTGCCACCAGGCACAGCTAAAAACCAGCCAGTGAGCCACCATAAGAAAAGATTGAGGGTGGTGCTCCATAGTGGCTGACAGGTTTGTAACTTTTCGATGATTAAACGCAATTCTGAAGCTAGAATTAGATAGAGCTGAGCCAAAGGAACATGGTGGTGACCTTGCATGGGAATTTAACATGGCTATGGAGGTGGGAAAAAGGTGATCAGAACTTGGTGGTGAAGACCCACTTGGACACTGTTGAGCTCGATTCAAAGTGTTATAGACCGTGAAACTCAAAACTAATAACGCCATTAGATTCAGGAGCTCGAAAGAAATAGTTTGGTGATGGCCTGACATTTTTCGACGACAGCAGACGATGATGCTTTGGACTTGGGACCCATGGTGTAGTAAGATTTCGATAGAAATTGTAGTTTTTGAGACTACGGAGGTAATGTTTCTCCTACTTTGGATTATTTACTTGTGTAAGCTTACTCGTATTTACTAGAACCCCTTGTGAGGGTCTGTCAATTTGGCACTTTTCTCTCTATTTGTTAACTTTGATGAGCCCCTATGTGGGTTTTTCTATTTCTATATGTACTCAAATTTGTTTGAGGTCTGATTTGTTATATGTCATATGTTCTGTTCTGTACACCCGTGTCAGGGTTATCTGTTCAGTTTGATTTTGATTCCTATCTATTTTGGAGCCCAAAGCCTCTATCTATTATTTGTATTTCTAATATCTTTATGTCTTGTATCTGTACAGTTCTATGTTGTATCTATTGCCTTATCGGCATATCCATCTATTCTGTTCTGTATTTGTTTCCATCTATTGGTTATTTGATATCTGTTCATTTGGTTATTTGTTACAGTGTGATTGTTATATAGGACTAAAGAAATGTTAATCCCTGCTGTGTGTATAGGATAAGCAATAAACCCGTGAGACTTGGTTAAGGAGTGAGACGTTAATCCCTACTGTGTGTATGGATAAGCTGTGAACCCTTGGGACCTAATCAAGTAATAGGATGTTAATCCCTACTGTGTGCTTGGGATAAGCCATAAACCCAAAACTAATGATAAGGTGAATTTGATGAGTTTGTTCTATTGTGATCCTTATTTTGATTGTAGTCTAATTGTTTGTACCCTGCTTATGGAGCATCAAGTGTAGTAACATTTTTGGTCTAGATTGGGTTGTTGTTCAAGTTAAGCGAGCTATCTGTATCTCTTCCCGACTGTGATTGGTTAAGATGATCCTAGGCCATTTGAGCCAACAATTACTACCCAAGTTAGTACTTTCCAATAGCTTGATCATGTTAATTCCTGTGAACGTTTTTGATTGTTTGTACTTGATCCTCTTGTAAATTAATACTTGATTGCTTGTATCTAACTTATTTCTATATTTATTGTTAATTAACAAATGTTGGGTTAATCTATCCCCAACAAATCCCTATTCTCTATATTATGGATATCCCTCACTAAGTCCTTTCGACTTACCTCCTCGTTTCTTCTATATTTTCTCAAATAGGATTGAATGATAGGCTTGGACTTCTGATTAGATCAGCGAATATAATTTTGTACTAGAATAGCCATGTATATTTGCTTATAGACCTTATGTATGTTGCACTTTATCTTTAGAAATGATTTGATATGGCAAAGACATTAAGGATGTTTTGGTATTATACATATATGCGTGTTACTCTAAAGAATAGTTTTGGTTATGAATGTGGCTAATAATGGTATCACTTAAGATTTAAATTCCACTGCTTGATTTGTAACGATCTATGTTTGAATTTTGGGCCTAGTATTCTTATTATAGGTTTTCATATAAGATTGATTGGAGTGGTGCCTTGGCTTAAGTGCTGTCCCAAGAGGGGCGCTACACAAGAACTTTTATGTTGTGATTAATTTCATTAAGGCCAAGCAAATTGTATCTATGCTAAATTTAAACATGTTAATATAATTTCGTGATATCCTTCTTTTTATCTTTTTTTTTTCGCATTTTTAAGATCATATTTAGTTTTTATATGCATAAATATGACGTGCATGTATTATATATGTGACACCTCGAATATTTCAGTATTTGTATCTAAAAGTATTATTTAAAAAAATAAAATATAGATCAAATAAATTAGAATTATATTAAATTTTTAATTAAATTAATTAACACTATGCATGATTATTTTGGTGGTTAATGGATTGAATTACAAGTAAAATAAGAGCTTAATTGTTTAAAATTTGACATGTCAGAGGTTAAAAAGTGAAAACTTAAAGTTTAGGGATTGAAAAGTAATTGAAATGGGAACCAAGTTGCACAAATAGGGATGTCACTAGAAAAAAACCTAGGCATCTGCTATGAAAAAAGTTTCTATGAAATTCTTTTTGTAGTGATAGCTAAAAATTATAGCTATAGATTTTTGTAGTAAATGTTATTATTTTTAAGTGAAAAGCAACAAAAATTGTTGGTTATGTCAACTTAGGGTGTTGTTCATTTGAAGCAAAATAGATTAGCTATTCATTATTCTTAGAAAAATCAATATATATGTATATATATAAATAATAATCATTATTAGCCATGCATTAGCTTTAGCAAAGTTAAGTTATGAGAGTATTTAGTTTGAATTTGGCTAGGACAATTTCACAGCTTAAGTTATAAAATTTTAGAATTAGTTATAGAATGATTGTAGTTGATGTTATAACATCTTTGTAGTCTAGGTATCCTAATGAAGGCAATTTGGAAAATCAAAGTCAATTGAGTGTAGTCATAAAAGCTTGGGGCTAATTTTAAAGTTTGAAAAAATTTATATAGAATAAAATCGAGGCTAGAATTTCGTTAATTTCTCAAAGAGTGCCAACTTCATGAGCTCAAACCTTTAGATTCTAGTACAAAACTTAAAACAGTGAATATAAATAGCTTTCTTTCCTTATGTGAACAAAAACATTCCAGAAATATTCTAAAATAGTGGCGAATATTTTTGGTGGTGGTAGTAATGGTGGCAGCTCCAACACTTCCCATTGAGAAAATTAGGTGTGTTTGTAGGGGTTTTGGTCGAAATCAAGTGGGTAAGCTTTTAATATCCTCAACTTGGGGTTTCAACTTGTGAAAATAAGGGAATTTAAGTGGTGGTGGAATGGCAGCATGCTAGGTTTCAGTAATGTTTTTGGAATTAGCAGGCCAAATGAGGGTAATCAAAAAAATTAATTGAGAGCTTTTGTTCCTCCTAATGAAGCACAACTATTAGCAATGGCAGCTTCTATCTTTAGAGGTGGTGCTTCAACAACAATTGTGCAATGGATTGAAATTTATTTTTGAACATGTTTCAGCTGCTTTCATACTATGAATCATATCCAAACTCATCCAATTCAAGTAAATTTTATAAAATCAAGTGTTATTTAATCAAAATCTTATTCCAATCAAAACTTTAATTTTAATTTGCTTTAATATATATAAAATATGATTGTTAAATTATGATTTGGGTCTAAACTAAAAATTAGATTTATAATTATTAAAGATGAAAATTGATTAAACAATTAAACTTATTAAGTTAGGGATTATCAAATTAACTCAAACTTGCGACACTAAAACTACGATACCCTATAAATACTAACAAGAATTAAACAGAATAATTGTTCAAAAATATAATTCAAGAATATAGAATTAAGCTTCACATAACAAAATTTTGTATGAGGTGAATAAAGAAAGATAATGGGCATTTTTGGGATTGAACTCAAGCTATCTAGTGAGCATAAAGGCCAAGCCTGCAACCAAAGAAACCTGTTTGGTAAACCTCCAATGCCTAAGTTAGTAAACCAGGGAGAATGAAAGAGATGTTTTGATAGGCAGAATGTAAAAAATGGGAGTGTATCTTTTGGAAGGCATCTTGCGAACAATTTGAAAAGAGGTTGGATGGTGCTTTTCTTATTTTACCCTCATTGAATCCCACAAGGATGTGCTTCTCTAGAAGGGTAGAATGGTCTTTAGAGTAGGTAAAATAAATTTTCTTGCAAACTAATTCAGCGGATAAATGTGTGTGCTCTTTACACCATTTGACAACTTTAGTCCAAACTATAAGTGGTGTAGCCAAGTAAGAATGGAATGAAAGAAAGACGTATGATACTTTGCAGATATTAATGGCCACTGAATTTTATCATGAGGTCCAATATTTTAAGCTATGTGGAATTAAACTAAGGCAAGGATAAGTTTCTTATGAGTTATTTCTAGACAACATATCTATGGAAGCCGACTTGACCTAGAGGAGGTCAAAATCTTACATTATCAAAATGCCTCATTTTATATGAGCTTCTTATATGTATTTCCCCTTTTAACCTCGAGGGTTTTTTCGGAATATGGGGTAGGAAGAGTGACAAAGTATATTCCCTTAGATATCAATCTGCAGAGTTCTTAGCCACTTTCATACCCTAAGTTATTTAATGTTTGTATACTATTCTAATATATTTATAGGGAAGTAAAGACTCTTTATAGTACTTGAATGAGATAAATAGTATAGAAAATGACATGCCATTAATATAGTCACATTCGTTTGAGGTTAGGTATTAGGTATCCCAACCATGAAGTATGGTTCTTGAGATGAGGTCGGATCTCCCTCATATCGTTAGCCCCCTTGCTTCACAATTTAGAGAGAAAAGTGCTCAGTTATATTATGGAGTTTCAAGCTAATCAACCTCGCTCATAGTCAACCTAAAACTCTAATACCATTAATATTTGTATGAGGGACATGATCGGTTATATTTAATGTTTGGCGTATGAAATGGAAAAATGGGGAACGTAACATGTGTTTTTGGGAACATTCGTTGTTGTCAAATATTATGGTGGGTAGTTACATGACATCTAGCTTTACCATTTCAAGATGTCACGTGCCTCCTTTGAGGTTATAATAAGAGACCCAAGCATGCATCACATCTTTTATCTTACTAGAGCTTTGTTAGTTGCTTGGCCTTTTTATGGTTGATTTCTTCAAAAACCTCGGTGATCACTCTATTATAACTTCTTCTTCTCTTTGATAATATATCTCGCTGTGAAAGATAGCTTGCCAATGTGATGGCCCACTCCAAGGGTATATCCCTATTTTGTGTCCTAGCTAGCCTGTAACTTGTCAACCAGTCTCAACTCAAGCAGCACCAAGTAGTAGCTCTTCTGATCATTTGCCATCTCATCCTCTTCCACTAGAAAAGTCATTGGCTAAAAGGCCTATGAAGAAAGGCACTTTACGAGTTTCAAAGGTAAAAAGGCTGAAGTTGTTGCAAGCTTCAAGTGAGTAGAACTCAATCAAGTATTGCCAAACCTATAAAGCTTTGGCCTTTCATAAATCTCAATAAGAGGCTAGTGTAGATTAACCTACTAGACATGGTAGACCTTTTCCTTTTCTAGACCTCATTTCTTCACCATGAGTGATGAAAAGAGTATGATTGATGGAAATCATCCTTGAGAAGCCAACAAGGAGGTGTTTAATGTTTAGTTGTTAGGATAGAACGTTGAAGAACTGATCGCATGCTAAACTCTGAGTTTATTTAGTAGTTTACTTTTTATCACAGCATGGTAATTCCAATTTCTTAGCTATACTAACTTTACATTCGTACTCTCTGACCAGTCCACTGTCCTATTGCAATGCGCTCTGATAGCTTCTGCCATGTTTGGAGTCATGCAGTCACATATAGGATAGAAAGGCTTACATTTGTGCCTGTAGAAAGTTAGGAGGATCTGAAAGGCAATACCCTCTATAATAGTATAACTGAAGTCATTTCTCTCCAACCTTGGGTGGATGAACTTACTATTGAATTGGAATGATGATTAACCTTTGATACTTATGTTTGGTTAGTGAGAGAGACTTCACAATTGACTACGAAGGTCAGTGATCTTCGTCATGAGGTGGTCAAGTTGATAAATAAAACTTAAGCTGCACAGGCATAATATCGGTGTTATGGGTTCAATTAAGAGTTTGATGATGCATGAATCTATTATGAGACTTGCCTGGCTAAGGAAAGAATGAATGCTACCATTAACTTCATTTATTTTTAGGCCTTTTTAGAAGCTTACTAGCTGTTGGGGAGTGATGTTGCTTGATGTGTATATAAAAAGGCTTTGTGTTAAGTGTGCTCCTTAGGGGTCAAATTTGATAAGGTTGGACTTGACATGTCTCTAGATGAAAATTTTCCATCCTAACTTGAGTCCTCCAATGAGGAAGTCTATGTTTTTAAGATTACTAAATATGGCTATGTCCCCCCATTATAGCAAAAATCTTGGCCAAGGGAGAGGTTGAATAGGCTAGAGCATCGTGTGAAGCTTCTGGCATGGAGACGGAGTTTAATACAAGTTAATATTACTAATCACATAGGGATATGTTCAATAGGTTATACAAACCCCTAAGAAGCAAGCCCATCTAATACTACTGACCTAGAGAGGTTTCAAAGGTCTTATTTCTTTTGGAGTGTGTATGTTATGTGAAGAAGGGTTTCAACTTAGCAAAGCACACATAGATTAATGTACCAAATCTCCAAGTCATGATAAAGCTCATGCAAAACCTTTCAAGAGGCCTAGTTCTTGTTAGCTATATTCTACAGTTAGTGTTGCCATTTTTGTTGTGCTTGGTTATACTAGTTTTTTGCTTCGGGATTGTATCTTTGTAATGCTTTCGATTGAAGTTGAAATGAAATGTTTATCTTTTTTACTTATTATTATCTTCTTTCCTTACTTTATATACATTCCATCCTATTCTCTACCCCTAAACATTATCATAAAGCAGTCATATATTGTTGTTGATAAGTGTAATAGATTAATTGGTATATAATGGAATATTTGAGGACATAATTTGGTGCCTATTTTATCTTGAAGTTGTCAATCTTGATTGAATTAAGAATTGTGTTGAAAGATATTGATTTGGATATAAAGCTTTTGGAAGCTTTCTGCTTAATTGTTAATTTGAAGTTATTGAGAATTTGGCTTAAAGATAACTTGAGAAGTCATCAATTTGAAGTCGATTAGATTATTCATCTGACATGAAGGCAGTCTATTTTTGTGAAAAGAAATTATCCTGAAGGTGGCCTTAGTGTGATCGATTTGAAGGAAATAGAGTGTTCTTTTTGACAAAAAAACAATTGATGTTCATTGAAGGAATCTAAGCCTGGAGGCGGCCTTGTGTTTCTGTAGTATCATTTGGGATTAAGATTGAACCTTTGGTGCTTTAGTCTTCCAAAAAAGGTTCAAAGAACATCTTTTCCAAAACTTACTAAACTAAGATTCTCAGGTGAGGAAAAGAAGAAAGCTCCAGTATCTTCCTTTCTACAGTTTTCCTTCAAAACAAACCAAGATGATCTACTACATCCAGAGGCTTATGGCCATAGAAGATTCTAAAAAGAAGAGCCTATTACTATAGATTCAAATATCTCATTTGAAATATCTCTTGAAGAATCCTCCAACATTGATTGTGATAAAAATTTAAAAGTAGAGCTTGCTAATATAACATTTATGTTGATGGCGTTTAAGATAGGATCACGTCATCAAAGAGAAGAATAGGCTACTGAAAGCTCTAACTTTTAGATAGAATCACATCAAGATACTAAACTAATAGTGGCATTACCCTTGAAGAATTTTCCCTAAACCAATTAATGGTTCATAGTTCACCTTTGATAACATTGTTATATCCAAAAGGACAAATAGACTTCATTCATTTTCCACATGGATAAACTTACAACTTAAAAGAAAATGAGCCATCTTACAAATTATTCTAATAGAGTTTGCATATAGATTTATTAGAACTCTCAGAGAATAGTTCCAGAGTTTAAGAAAATATGACCAATTACAATTCTGCCAAGTCAGTAACCCAGCAACAGCTTTGGGAGAAATTCATAAAGAATTCATTGGAGATATCTCTCTTATAAGCAAAATGGCAAAACAAGATTACTTCTTTATGATGTGTTATCTCTCAAGAAAAAGGATCCTGACTTCTATTTCTAAAGGATGTCCAAACTATTTTACTTGTTGAATGGATCCAATGATCCAAACCTATAGCATGTCTTTCTTGTAACATTTCCAAAAGAAATCCAGCCTAAGCTTCAAAAGATGATTTTTTTCACAAGAAAGGACATGGCATATATCGGCCTTAGATAAATTCATCAAATGACTCTTGTAGCCCTTAACAAACTCTATGACCAATAAAAATTCTTCAAAGAACTTCAAGATAACAGATCTATTTAGAAAAATACCTGCAACAAATCCTACTTGGAGATAAAGTGCAAAGGCAAAGAAAAGTGTCTTTGCTCTTTCTACAAGAGATCAACTTGTAGGAAATTCAGAAAAAAGAAGAAGCCTCTGTGGTTTTTCAAGAGGAAGCCCTTTAGAAAAATAACATTGATTGTTGCTATCTTTGGAGGAAAAAAGGAGCACTTTGCTAAAAATTTCCCTAACAAGAGTAACAAGTCTGCCTATATGATGTCTATAGTCTTACAATGTTTAGGTACAACTCTATTTGATACAGATGTTAAATTATTCTACTCTAAACAAGAGAAACAAAAAAAATAAATGGTGTTTGCCATTAAACAATGAAAAAGCAGCTCTAATTGAAGAATCTAAACCTAAAGACTATTTGCCTATCTACATGCTTCAATAGTTCTGTCTTCCAAGAATGCATGCCATTGCCTTATGTCATGGTACATATTCTTCTATCAAATATGATAGACATATTATAGCAATTGGTTCATTGATATAAGCACAATGAGAACCATGGTGAATACTAACATCCTCTTAAAAGATGCTTGGAAGTGCCACTATGAATATTTCCAAGCTGTGGATGGCCAAAGGTTCAAAACATTATTAATCAGCAAAAAGCCTATCAAAATCCAATTTTTTCTAGAATGCACAGTATGGATACAAGTTCTTGGAAGCAGACTACATGAAAAAGATCTTCTCATAAGCTTTAGTCTATATTATAAGAACTAAAAGCTATAGACCTTTTCTCTAGAGATCAAGTTCAAATAAACTTCCAGCTTTTTCTAACTATTCAGACAATCTATGCTCTCACTGATGCACTAAAAGAACATTCTCAGTTTGCCTAAAAACGCTACGAATGTTGTGTAAAATCCTATGTGAATTTCAGCTATTCTTACCCATTATGGAAAAATTCTAATTTTTTCGATCAACTACCCTTTATGTTAAATGAAGATACCAATCCTATGAATGCCACTTATCCTACAATGACCCAAAAAGGAATACAACCAACTCTTGGGTTTGATCAAGCTAATGAAGTCTAGTTGGGCCTCTCCAGCATTCTATGTGAACAAGTAATTTGAACAAGTTAGAGGAAAGAAAAGGCTCATCGTTGATTACAAGTATTTAAATCACTTTTTACAAGATGACAAGTTTTCTCTTCCAAAGACCTCAATGTTGTCGTAATATTTAACCAAGCCAAGGTTTTCTCTAAGTTTGACTTTGGAGCAAGATTTCGGCAACTGGTCATGAACATGAAGGATCGGTACAAAACAACATTTGCATCCCAAATGCCCAATATTAGTAGCTAGTCATACTATTTAGACTCAAAGCCACCCCATCATTATTTCAAAAAGTATGATGAAAATATTTGAGCCCATCCTACATAGCATGTTGGTCTATATTGATGATATCCTATTGTTCTCCCAAGATAAGATAGCCTATGAAGGTCTCTAACAATTGTTCTTGGATTTGGTCTAGGCCCATGGAATTTTGCTATCTGAAAAAATAAGTTATTTTGGCTAACAATATTGAATTCCTTGGGATGAAGTTCTCTAATGGTCATTATCAATCTAGCTTACATATCACTTAAGAACTTGTCAAAGGTTTAGATAAGGACTTCACCATTAAGGAAATCTAATAATTTTTTAGTATTGCTAATTATATTAAAAAAATGCCCTATCTTGGGTCGATGAGCAAACAGTAGTTAGGTGAGATCCACCACCTCTAAAGATTCCTAGAACAGGCCACAGGATCCTACTGACAAATGCTAGTGATAAGTTTTAAGGAGCCCTACTCATTAATGAGATAGAAGGGAAATAGTACTATTGTGGATATGCTATTGGACAATTCAAAGAAGCAGAAAAATATTACCACACAGTCTACAGAGAAATCTTTGTCATTAAGTACATCATTAAGAAATTTGAGTTCCACCTTGTTAGATATTATTTTACTGTACATATTAATAACTCTTTTTCCTGAGGATTTTGGATTTTTGGACAAGAGATTTCCAAAGTCATAGTTATTAAAACTCAAAGGAGATTCGAATTGCATCCATAACCTACTTTCTAGACCAAAAACTATCCTTTATTTACACCATAAGGACCATTCTTATTGTCTTTATGGTCTCATCCTCATCAAGCAAACCCACAAGTACTTTTCTGGCCACTCCCATATCCAGTGAAGCATTTCAAACTCTTAATGTTATTAAGGATTTTGCAAGGAATAATTTTTTCCTTTATCTTTCAAAATTTTTAAATACTATTAATTATAGTTATGATAAAGCTTGCTATTATTTGAATTATGCATGTTTTATGTTTTGTAGCCCTTTTCCTCCATGATTCCCTTTCCAAAAGATAGATTTTGGTATCTATGGTGCGTGGCGGTTTTATACTACTTAGCATCATAGATGTCTTCTCACAAAGTGGTCTAGTTTTTACAAGATGAGAAAAATGAACTATCTTTGCTATAGATTTCTTGCTATGGTTTGATTCCATAGAATATTGGATACAATTATTTCTAAATCCATTCAAGAACAAAAAAGATCAGAAGCACAAGTTATCATTGCATTTCACAAGCCATATTACTTGGGACGAACTGTTGAGCTCTAGCCTTTACCCTACTACAACTTGTGGAAGACTTTCCCAGGATCACTTGATCACAACCCTACAGAGAGGAAGATGTTGTACAAGCATATCTATTACATGAAAAAGGTGGCAACACACCCTTGTAAACTATTGCTCATCAATACTTTATGTGACATCAACTCTTTTTAAGATGATAAGTTTAGATGGACACTAGAACTAGATCTAGAACCTTCCTATGACATAGACATCAACTAGGAAGGATTTGGACTCTTCTGGATGATCCCATGTTCCTAGGATTACCATGATTATCATAATTTCAAAGATAATCTTGAAGTGTATGATACCAAGTCCCGAAAATGTTGATAGGGCCAAGAGTTGAAGTCTATCCATTGCATAGCCATCAAGTGACATGTAACCTTCTATCTTGACATGCATCCATGAGTTGTAATAAGGCTAGCTAGTTGTATGACATGTGTCTTTGTGTTGTATATTAGTCATCTTGACATGTGTTTTTATACTTTGTTAGGTGTCCTTGTATCATGACATGTGTACTTAGTTAAGTAATGCATGTCCATAAGTTATAAAATAGTTGTCATAGGTAGATGACATGTGTCCCTAAAAAGGGATAGTTGTCTTAGACTCCAAAGGAGTATTTCATTATAGTCTAAAGTCTTTTGAATTCTATGCCTATAAATAAGGGATTGTTTGCTACTTTGTGATCAAATTTAGTTCAATAAAATTCAAGTTCAGTTTAAATAAAACCTCCTCTGTTTGCATTCAAACATGACTTTTAAATCACTTCATAGTTCCTCCACAGTCTCTTCAAGGCCTTAGCTTACATACTTTCTAGAATATTCTCTGAACTTGTCTCTATGTGAGTATCCTATGTATTAGAGATAGACTGAAGGAGAAAATGGGATTGATCCTTGTGCTACAGTGCTCTTAGTTGATATTGGTGATCTAAAAGCCTACTAACAAAAGGCTAAATGAGAGAAAATTCAACAGAGCCTACCTTATAATCATATGTCCCCTTGAGGTGGGGACAAGACTTTAGTTAGGGCGTGAGGGTACATCTCTCTAAAACTTAGTAGTGCATGAGGTTCTAGGCTAGCTCTTAGTATCAGAGCTAGTAGTTTTTTGAAGCCCAAGAAGATAGTAGGAAGAGAAAGTTGACGTGCAAGCTAGACACCGAGAGAATAAGCAACTATCATATATTAATTTTTTGTAGCATATATTGAAAATTAGAGCTACTATCATATTTATTTACTAATTATTAAATTTTAAAACTTTTTAATAGATTTTTTTTTTGGATAAAGATAATTTGCCATCTGAACCATCCACGTTTTTACATTTGGCTAACTAATTATTTTTTTTTTGGTGTCACTTTACAATTCAAACTATACTTTTTCTTTTACCTTGTCATATATTAATCAATTTTAGTAAATTATTTCATGGTATTTCATTATAGGGGTGACAAAAGTCTTTTCTAAAGCTATTTTCAACTTCATTAAAAGACAATCTTTTTAACTTCAATTATCATGGGATATTACACCTGAAAGTACATTGAAAAAGTTCATAGCATTTTACAATTTAACAAGGTTATAGCAAGGAGATGGCTATTATGTCCACAAAATTAGAATGTTTGACTATAATACTTCAAAATGGAGGCCCCACCATTGATGGGACAAAATTTTTCCATGAGCTTTCACCAAAATTTGTCTACATATGGCAATGTGGAAAAAAAAGTATAGTTTGGATGGTAAAGTGCCACAGGAAAAAAAATTAGTTAGCAAAGTATAAAATATGCATAGTTCAGATGGCAAATAGTTTTTTATTTCTCTTATTTTTTTAATTTTTGTGCAGGATACATGTTTTCTACCTCTTTTCCAAAAAAGAAAAAGAAAAAAAGAAAAAAATAAGGTTCCTAAAAGTCTAGAAAAAAATACTTCTTTTGCATGAATTAGCTTTTTTTAAAAAATTACTATTCGAGAAAATATTTTATACAAAATTTATAATTTTTCACATGCTTATATAAAATATTCTCAATACTCTTTCAAGAATAATTTAACAAGAAAAGAGAGTAAAGTGCATTCAACCATGGAGATATGAATCCCAAGCTATGTGTTGATACCAAGATCTCACATGAATTTCTCTAGTTGTAATTCCATTAACAATTACTTTATAGAAATCCTCTGTATATGACTTGTGCATTTTTGAGCTTACGAAAAATCAGCGTAGCTTGCAATTTTATAGTAGCATATTATACTATCAACTTTTTGATAGTATCTCATCAACACAAAAAGTATTAATTAATTCCTTGATAAAGTTTTGATCAATAATTATATGCATAAAAATGAAGGCAAAAAACTATTTAAGCCCCTTTATGAAATATGAATAGGTAATTTACCTCCTTCACACTGGAAAAACATGGAGAAGTAGGAAGAACCACAAGGCACCAATTAATTGTGTAACAACACTCACCATTCTAAAAGTTCACCTAAGAGCTTAGAGCAGAAACAAGAAGATTTTTCTTGTGAGACATAAGCCAAATATTCAAAATATTAATTATATATATTCTTCAAAATATTATATCAAATGATTTTCAAAGACATAAGGCTTTGAACAACCATCCAAAGCATAGAATGATTTTCAAATTAAGTATAACCAAAGCATAGAATGATTTTTAGTTTAAGATATTTTTATCATGTATTAGAAAATATAAAATGAGTTAAGCTAAGAAATACTAAGGAATAGCATACAAGAATAATTAACCAAGAAACCAAGAAAAAAAACCATTAAATTGGGCAAAAATCAAGATGTCCCTCGGTATCCCCAAATCCAGACGTAATACAACACTAGTATGGTAGTCCATAGTAATTTCAACATAATGCTTTATAGAAAAATGCTTTTTAAAAACCGTATATTACTTTAGAAAGTAGAAATTCATGACTTGCTAATGATATAGGCAAACTATTTAGAACATCTCCAATAAAATCAATTTATTTTGTAATTTTGACCTAAAATATGTTATAGTACCTAAAAATTGGTCGCAAGCGCACCAATTGATATAGTATCTTGAGGTGATGCAAATGGCTGCTCTTCTTAATAAGACTTGTATCTTTATTCTATAATTCTTCTTGATTTATTTCTCTGTCATTCTCTCTCAATTAGAAAAGACTCACCCTTAAGTTTTGATTGAGATCATTTTCAACATGAGGAGAATGATCTGCGACATTATAAGTTTCTAAAACTTTTTTGTCACCTAGCAATTAGATTTTATAGGCATTTTCCTAATCTCTATAGAACTTTGAAAAGACCATCAGCTCTTAGTTGCAATTTTCTATGTCGACCACAAGAAAAATGCTATTTACGAAGATGAATTCGGACTAAATCACTTTTCTTGAAAAGTTTTCGCTTTTGATACTTTTGCCAATCTTTTGGTACTTTTCATTATGCTTGAAAAATTATTATAGATCTTGTTTATGTAACTTTTTGATGTACTTAGCACGATCCTCTCCATCATTATTGAATGTTGAGTAATTGAAAGTACAGTAAAATCCAATAGAGCAATTAGAATGCTGCCAAAAACTATCTCAAAAGGGATCTTTCTATTGTTGGGCTAGAGGATTGATTATAAGCAAATCTAGATTGAACCAAAACCATACCCTAGTGACAATTATTTATGCTAACATAACTTCTCATAAGATTTTCTAAACTTTTGTTAACAACCTCTAGCTATTAGTTTGAGGGTGATGTGAAGAACTAAATTGAAGTTTTGTTCCAAATTTCCTCTAACGTGTAAACCAAAAATGACCCACAAACTTTGAATCTTGATTATATGTAGTAGTTTTGGAACACCATGAAATCTCACAATTTCTTTAAAGTAAAGAAAAGCAACATGTGTAGCATCCAAAGTTTTTGTGCAAGAAACAAAATGTGCCATCTTCGAGAATCAATCAACAACTACCATGACCAAATCTTTATTCCTTTGAGTTCTATGCAAACTAACTATAAAACCTATACTTATATCTTTGCAAGGAGCTGTTAGAACTTGCAAAGTATCGTATAACCAATATTTTATCTATTACGGTTAGCAATGTGACAAGTTCAACACTTTTCAGCACAATGCTTGGCATCTCATTCTATCCTTAGCCATCAAAAGTTTTCTTTAACAAGTTCAAGGGCTTTATCTTTACCAAAATGTCTACTAAGCCCTCCATTACGTGCTTCAAAAATAATAATTTGCCTTAGAGAATAATTTGGAATACATAGTAACTTATCTTTGAGAAAAAAGTCATCATGGATAAAGAAATGTTTAAATGGACTCTTTTAGTATTCTTTACAAGGCTTGCCAAAGTATGATCATTTTTGTAAAGATCTTTGAGTATCTCAAAGACAATGACTTTTATTTGCAAAGTGAATAGCAAACAATGCCTCATGCTAATAACATTTACCACACAATTTAGAACAATTTATGCTTGATAACAAAATTGAAGGCTTGTATATATTCAACCTATATAGCATGCCAATAATTTAATTTTTGTTGAGAATTGAAGTACTTAAATGCATCATGATTGAGTAGAGAACAAACTCTTTGTGTACGAGATACTTTTGCCAACAATCCATTTCATAAATAAAAACAAAGGATTTCTTATTGTAAGTAGAGTAATTACAATGAGAGTTGTTCAATATTTCACTAAAAAAGCAATGGGCTTGCCTTCTAGTTAAGACAACATCAATTCCCACATTTGAAGCATCACAATCAACTTGAAAAACTCTTTGAAAATCTAGTAGTCATAATATTGGAGCCTCTATAACTAATCTCTTAAGAAGATGAAATCACCTTTTGTGCATTCTCAATTCACTTAAAACTACCACTGCTCACGCAATTGTGATAGGGGCTATTACAACGTTGAAATTCTCAATAAACTTACAGTAAAAAAGAAGCTAAGTGGTGACTCTTCGAATACTATTAAAAGATTTAACGGTAGCCCACTTTAGGATCACCTCAATATTATTTTCATCTATCTTAACTCCTTCCAAAGAAACAACATATCCTAAGAAAATCAGACTTGTTGAGAGGAAATGACACTTTTGACATTTGCATACAACTTTTGCTTTCTTAGCACTTCAAATACTTGTCATAGGTGATTCAAATGTTCTTCTGTACTACAACTGTAGACAAGAACATCGTCAAAATAAACAATGAGTTTCCCAATCAAAATTTTTAAAAATATGGTTTATAAGCCATATGAATGTAGAAGGATATTAGAAAGACTGAATGGCATAACCAACCACTTACCAAGACCATCTCTTATTTTGAAAGTTGTCTTTCATTTGTAGGTCTCATGCAAATTTGATGAAAGAAGATCAATCTTAGAACAAATCTTGACACCTTGACATTGATTAATAAAATCATCAAGATAAGGGATAGATAAGCATTACTTCATAGTGATTTTATTTACTAGTCAACTATCAACACACATACGTCACAAACCATCATTTTTTGATAAAAGAAGAGCTGGTATAATACATTTAATTTTACTTTCTTACACAAGGACTTTAGAAAAAAATCACTGACTTGTCTTTTCAATTCTTTATGCTCTTTTGAGTTTATTCTATAGGTTGGCTTATTTGGAAGAGAGGTACTAGGTACTAAATCAATGTTATATTCAATTTCTTGCATTGAAGGGAGTCCAGATGGCTTTCCTTTGGGCATCACATCTTGAAAATCTTGAAGTAGAGGTTATACTTGCCATAAGATAGTACAACATTCTTCATTTTCTTTAAGAACCACAAAAGCAAAAGCCTCTACAGACTCACAAATCTCTATGTCCACTTTAAGATCTAGAAAACAAATTATTTTTGTCTCCTTTTGAAAGTTTGGGATCATTTCCTATTTTGAATGACTGTAAAATAATCTTTTCACCATATTTGATAAAAGAATAAGTATTCTTAAAACTATTATATATGATTCTCCTATAACATTTCCAAGGTTTACCAAGAAAGAAATGAAGAGCAACATGCATCTATTAGAACAATATCACACTAAACTTTATCTTTGTATTTATGACCATTAGAAAATTTGAACAAGATATCTTTTAGTTACTCTTACATTATTCCCCTTTTGAAGCCATGATAGCTTATATGGTTGAGGATGAACGTTTGTCTTTAATTTAAGCTTTTCTACCATTATAGTAGCTTCAGCATTCTTGTAAATTTCTCCGTCAATAATGGCATTACAAATTTTTCTATGAGAAGTGCATTTGTATAGAATATATTATTATGGAATTATCTTGAATATAGGTTTATTGAGAATGCATCAAATGACTAATAATCCTCCATAAGCTTCATTGATAATATTTTTTCCTCTAATTCATCATAGATAAAGGTTGTTATATTAAGTTCACCATCAATTTCATCTTTTACAATAGTAATAATGTTTTGATTTGGACAACCCACAGCAAAGCATCCAAAGTCTTTTTCACTTGAAACATATTTTTTGAGTATTAAAACCACTTGGCAATGTATTACTTGATTGAAAGTACCTCCATATGAAGAAAATTGAACACCACCTCAACTTGACTATTTTTGTTATCTTTCCACCATAAGAGCCAACTTCCATACATGATTAAAGGTCCAACATGTTTGCAGTTGCACCATATTGCAAATATTAGGTTAAATTCCTGCAAGAAAATGAGTAATAGTTTATTTTTTCGGCTCTACAATGTCACATCTATTCACAAGAACATCAAATTCAGCAATGTAGTTTTTCATGAAGAGATCTTTTTATTTGAAATTGTGGTACTTGAGAAATGCACGTTGATGGTAATTATCAGGTAAGAATTTTTTGTGAAGTTCCTTTTTCATTTGTCCCAAGTTTTGATCTTTTCTTTTTCGTCACAAGCTTGTTGCTTCTTTAAGTGTTCCCACCAAATGGTCTTGTATTTTTTTCAGGTTGATGGCAACTAGCATGACCTTGTCATCTTCATGAATTTTATCAAATTCAAATATTCTGTCAATAGAATTTAGCAAATCTGTGAACTCATTCAAATTATGTCTTTTATCAAAATTTGGAATAATAATTTTAGTATCAAGAGTTCAAACATTACAAATATTCATTCGAAGTCTTTCATGTGATGATGAGTCTTTGCTTGAACTATTATTTGGACCATTGTGAAATGGACTGAAATTTACTTTATTTGAATCAACATCTAAAACATCCAAAATCGTGAAACCAGACCAACCATCTTTTTCACCTTATCATGGTGTACACACTGGTACCATATGCACATACTAACACTAGCAAATGATGGAGAAATGAAAGACCAAAAGTTGACCACGATGGAGATAGCAAATTGCTTCATTTCGATGACTTTTTGTGGTGAACCTAGGTATGATCTTGATGGGCCTAGCACTAGGATCATGCTGATAGCTTTACTTTCTCAAATAGAGCACCATAGACAGAGGAACTAAGGAAAACTACGTTGGTGAAACTTGGTGGCGCTGGGCATTCAGAGGAGAAATTGAAGGCTTTGTCGGTGGCTTTTGATAAAATTGGTTATGGTAATAGATTTGTTGAGCTGAAACACAACATTAGGTGGTGATGTTGAGCTTTTCCAATGGCAGTGCAGCAATGGCTTCTAGACAGAATCATTCTGTCATTGCGGTGGCCATCATGGTGTGATCAGTTTGTGATTTTAAGGTCTCAATTGGGTATTTGTGGGTAAAAAGTTAGAAAGGGTTTTGCATATATATATATATATGTGTGTGTGTATATACACTTATTGTACCATTATCTTGTTTGACCTGGTAATATGCAAGAATGATTGATTAATATAGGATCGATATTTATATTTCTCATGCATTGAGAGTTCTATGGTAATGGATTCGAATTAATATTATTTTAGGATAATTGTTAGGACTAATTAAGTTAATTAAATGATTAAAATTTGATTTTATGAAATCGAAACCTAAGTGATGATGAATAAGTTAATTCAAGTAATATGGAATTGAGATTTTGGAACATGCATGTGCCAATTTAAGCTTAATGAACTAGAATTGTATTATTTTTTGATAAACTTAAGAATTATTGAGATTGTTTAAGTGAGAAAACCCTAATTTGGAGATTTAAGACCTAAGTGGAATTTGTTGGGATTAAGTATGAGGAATTAAATAATTATTATGATTTAGGTTGATATTATGAAAAGATAATGTAATTAAGGATTAGTCTATTCTTTGATAAGTGAAAACAATATGAATATCGAGATTTATTTTGGCAATACTAGCCTTATTAACCATTATTGTGATGATAGTGCTATTTAAGCCTTAAAATATTATGTTAATAAGTTAATAAGTTAATTAGAGATTTTGGACTAATAATAAACATGATAGTAATGTATTAGGGGTCAAATATGGATTTTGACTATAGCTATACCCTTTTAGAAAAAGTGAAGTGGAATTGTGACCCACGAACCAATAGACCACTAATGGAGATTGTAGATTTTGAGATTTCAGAGGTGAGGGTCTACTATCCTAGCCCTATTATATCTATTTGTTCTTGTGGCATAACCTCTGTGAGGGTTAACTTACTTGATTATACCTATTCATAATTGCTTGAATTATACTTGCTCGTTTTATTGAAATCTGTACTTGTTATATACTTATTCATAATCTATTACTTAACTTCATACCCTTGTGAAGGTTAGTACTTGTTTCACTCTATTGAGTCATTCTTATTTGTTTTGGCACCTAGAACTCCCTTCTACCTAACTTTAGTACTTTTCTTGATATGTACTGTCACTGTTTGTTAACTTATTTTCGCCTTGAACTATTTTTAAATACTTTGCTGGCATACTCATTTATTTGCATCCTATTATCTAGCTAGTTGATCATTCCTATATTACTTCATCAGCAAATCCAACTTTTGGTTAGTATCGATTACACTTGATTGTTGTACTTGTTGGAGATAGTACTTGGGTCGAGTGCCAATCCTTTGCAGAATGCTAGGAGACTTAGGACACACCCTGCAATGCTTAGGTGTCTACAATACGTTGAGCAATCCGCTTAGGTATCCATTGTGTGCTATGTAGTCTATATGGGCACACCAATTGTATGCCAAAATGTCATGCAATGGTAAGTACTTATTTGATTGGTATGAGGAGATTCTAATATATAAGTTCGCTCTAATTTGTTGGACTGCATATTATGTTTGGGTTTGCTTTGTTTTGATTATACCCTAATTGTTTGTGTTTGCTCTTGGTGCAATAAGGACGCTATAGCTTCTTGGTCTAAATTAGGCTATTGTATGTGCCGGATGAGCCGTCTATATTTTCTCCCAACTATGTTGATTGAGATGCCCTATACCTCCCGAGCTGGATCAATTGAGATAATCCCGAGTCGTTCGAGCTAACATTTACAACCATGAGCTAGTACCTATTAGAAGTCTTGAATTTGATATTGTTTGCTCTTGGAAATTGTTATTACCTATATATCAAACTTGTTACTCCTTGTTTCTTGTTTGTTCTTGATGCATTTCTATACTAACTATTGAGTGATGATTTGTTGGGTTAATTCATCCCTAATAAATCCTTATTGTTCCTTATTAATAATATCCCTCACTAAGTCCTTTGAACTTATCCTCCCTTCTCCCCATATTATTTATGATTTCTCAGATAGGATCAAGAGATAGATATGGAACTCTAGCTTAGGCTGAAGAGAAGATACTATCTGTAATTGAATAGGTGCTTATGTGTATGTATGGGATCTCTTGAATGCTAAGCTTGGAATAGAGATGTTGTGATATATCAAGACTGTTATTGAGGATCTAGGGCTTGTATAAACTTTGTTAGGTATGTTAGGAGTTGATCTGTTGTATGTATGTTGTGTTTTGTTGTGTTTGCTAGGTTGAAATTTGCTGCTACTTTTGATAAGTTAAGTTGAAAAGATCATTATGGGTCTATTAATTATATTTTGAACTATATTTTAAGTTTGAACTAGAGTGGTGCCTCAACTTAGATGCTATTCTAAGAGGGGGTGCTATAGGTGGTATCAGAACCAAGTTTTGATGACCTAGGTTAATGTGATATTGATTGATGTGACTGAATTTGATTGGCCTACTAGAGACTTGACTTCAGTTTGGAATCATTTGACAAGTATCCATTTGGGATAATAGTATTTGAACTACACTAGGATGTGACCCTAGAATGTGATTGTGAATTGAGAATTTTTGGGTAATATAGAGACTAAGCTTGAATTTAGAGTCGTTTTAGATATGTATACTTAAGGAATACCTAAGTTATGTCAGTATGTGATTTTAAAATGTTGAATTTTATGTATTTTGTGTATTGAGGGGTTTTTATGTGATTTAAGGATTGTTGTGACTAGAATTGAATTAAAGTCGGGGTTATTAATACTTAGGCATTGAATATCATTTGGGTATCATCAGATTTTATATTTGACCACTTGTTTAGGTTGGTTTGAGTAAGAATTTTGGATATTATGTATAATTGAGAAACTCTTATGTGATTTAAGGAATGAAGATGAATTGTTCAAAGATGATATTAGTAAGATGAGTTTGTATTCTGCTAGATGTTTATAGAATTTTATCATTTATCGTAGGATGATTAGACTTGTGTATCTACAAGTTTGATTTCATTTCATCTAATTCTTTTTCCTCTTCTTTTTATGATTTGGATGAGTTAGTAGAATTGGTGGAATTATTAGTAAGTACTGGATATTAATCAATTAACCTTCCTATATAATTGTTACAAGTTAGTGTGGTCTTCTATCAAGAAGTTTCCAACCTAACAAATGGCATCACCAAAACTAACCCTGATGCATTCTCCTGCTCAAGAAAATCTAGAAAAGGAAAGCTCAGAGCAAAGATGTGTAATAGATGTTGAAGAAAAAACACAAGAGCTATGTGTGTATCCAATAGCAAGAGAAGAGATTATAGAATAGAGGGATGTGACATGTCAGCCACTCCTACAATCACATTAGCAACAAAGTCAGATGGACAACCTTAAGAGAAATAAAGAGCCTTCAGAGTTTAGAACTTTAGCACATCTTCTTAAGTTTCATCCCCCAATATTTATAAGTGAATCAAACTACCAAAAGGCAGAAGCTTGGATCAAGGGGATCAAAGATCTTCCAAATGGTAGACTACCTGGATGACCTCAAACTCATATCTACTATTCCTCTATTAAATAGAGCCATAACTTAATAGTGGTCTATGGTGAGTCAGTAATGGGAATAAGAAGGTCCCTCATACCTAGGTCAATTTTTTGTGGGAATTTATGGACAGATTCATACCATGAGGAGAAAGAGATGCTCAAAGATAAGAGTTTGAGAATCTTACTCATGAAAATATGATAGTGTAGTAGTGTAAAGCAAGATTTTGTAGGTTGATGTGATATGCATTGCAGATATAGGGAAAGAAGAGTATAAGACTAAGAAATTTATGAAAGGATTGAGACCGAAGGTATGATAAATCCTTATGCCTTGCGAGCAGTCTAACCTTAAAGAAGTCTTAGTAGGAGCCTCACATGTGGAACAAGAACTGCTTGAAGTCTCTACTTATGAGAAAAAGGACCATCGGGGAAACATTTCTAAATTAGAAATTACTACAAGTAAAAAAGGTGAGTTAGATAAGAAATGGCTGAAGATCTAATCAAGAGCACAAGAGTAATGTGGATTATGTAGATCATGTTCCTAAGAGAGGTTTAAATACAGAAAAAGATAAGGCAAGTGCATAGGATAGGGCAGCAATCAATATTCCCTAAAAGATTGCCCTAGGAGTAAAGGCCTAACCCCTACAAGAAAAGAAAAATAGGTGGTAAAGATTCTATCTGAGTTTTTAAATATCGAAGGGAAGTCTGATATTGATCATTTTGGCTTTATATCCTAGATAGAGTTAGGAGCATCAGACATATAGATTTTGTCTATGCTTGGTGTGTTTAACTTTTGTAAATTTGTATCTACTTGCTTGGGAATGTATGACTTATTATAAAGGCTAGTATGCTAAATTCAAACTCGACTGCCTTAAGGTGAATATTACATAAGTGTGAACTTGTGATGTTGTTAATTGTTTGTTACTATAATAATTTTGTGATCTTTTAGACAAGAGCATGCACTCCATCAAAACTAAAATAGAGAATATTTAAGTATTGAGATAACATGTGATTGAGGCTATAATGAACAAAAATGTTATTTGTATAGGTGTTATCGAAGTTCATATAGTTAGGGACAAGAATGTTATAAGTACCGATGCTACTTGAAATTCAAACACTGTGAATTAGGATTGCTCAGATAATGATTGGGGATAGAGTGTATTCATCTAATCTCATGTAAATGCATATCCAATACTGCAAGGTGATTCTTATAAAGAACTAGTTGTATAGTCATCAAACATAAGTAAATTGCTACACTAAGTGTGTTATCCTCGAAGATGAGATACTAATACCATAATACTCTTCTACAGATAATGCCTACCTGATGCTAGTTATATTTGCACTAGCAACTAGATATATTTTAAGGGAAGGTAAGAAAGATACGGGTTAAAGTCAATGAAGTAGGAAGTAATAGCCAAATACTTAAAAGTATTCTAGAAAAATAAAGCTCATTATCATGCTATCCCACATAGAAGTATTATTTAACCTTCTACATGGACTAGAATCTATTCCAAGCTAGAGTTAGACAAGAGTATTACCAGCAAAAGACTAAAAATGACTACGTAAAATACTTATGCAGAGTTCTCAAAACCTTAAGAAAGCATCAATTGTAGGCTAAATTTAGCAAGTGCACACCTTCAACATAGAAGGTGGCTTTTCTTGGTTATATCATATCCCAAGATTAGGTAGAAGTTGATCTCTCTAAGGTAGAAGCAATAGTCAACTAGAAGAGACCAAAAAATGTGATAAAAGTTTGTAGTTTTCTGTATCTTATTGGTTATTGCTAAAGATTTGTGCATCCCTTATCTAAACTAGTTTACACATTGATTAAAGTAACTTAGAGAAATCAATGATTTGATAGAAAAGAAGATCTAAACATGAGACAATGTAATAGATGGAAATACTAAAAGACTACGATTCTTCTATCACCTATTACCCGAAAAGGCAAAAATAGTAGCTAGTACCTTTAGCCGAAAGGATAGAATGGCTCACTCACTGGGATATGGAAACATCAGAAAGCCTAAGAATGGGTGTCGTGTTGAAATTAATATAGCAAGTAGGATTCTATAAATAAGTATAGTTCGAATTACAAGATGAAAAGTAATGAACCCCAAACTAAGGATATATGGATGTTGAAATAGAAGAAAAGGTTAGAAGTTCTAGAAATTCAAGTTCAATACCAAAATCATGGTGTTTTTATGTCTTATAAGAAAATATATGTGTTGGAAGAAATGGAAGAAAGATTAATACATGAGGCACACAAACCTGTTCACAAATAGCTAGTTTCACAGTGCTAGTCTAGGATTCCAGTGTAACTATTTGCAAAAAGCTGATTTTTCACCCAGCTATGGTGTTTATATTGTTTAAGTTTTTCTCACTATCAAATTACTATTTTTATTTGTAATTACTTTCTTATACACTTATTAATTTGATAGGTTTAAAATTCTAAGTGAAAACTTAGGTAGAGGATGTAAGCTTGCTAAACTTCTATAAATATAAGTATTTATTTACTTCTGCTTTTACTGCTTTTCTTATCACTAGTTTAACTTGTATCTTAACTAGTACTTACAAATTCTAGTCAGTAATCAAACTATTTTTTGCAAAAGACTTAAATAGTATTTTGAATGTTAATATGTCCACTGTCTTAAAATCTCTTAAGCCTAATTCAGCTCTCTCTTAGGCATATAATCACTTTCAAAGCATTGGTTCTTTATGTATTGCTGTGTAGCTACCAAAGCAAAAGATCCTATAGCCACTAATACTTTCAATGTCTTTGTAGAAGGGCAATTGCACAACTGGCCTCTATTATTTGATGGTTCCAACTGTGCTACATAGAGAAACTAGATGTAGGAATGCATAGTTGCCTTGGATTTTGATGTGAGGGATGAGGTCAATGAAGGGCCACTGGCTCCAACAAAATTAGTTAATGGATAGATGGTTCCAAAGAAACGATGTGAATTTACTAGTGATGATGAAAAGGCCATCTCAATGAATGCAAAGGCCAAAAACATTATCTCAAGCGCTCTTAACAAAAAAGTGTATAATCAAGTCAGTACACGTGCTTCAATAAAGCAAATGTGGGAAAACTTGCAAGTGACCCATGAAGGTACTAGTTAAGTTCGACAAGAGAGGATTACTTTTCTCATTCACAAATATGAAATATTCTAAATGAAATCTGCTAAGACCATAAGCCAGATGTACGTGCACTTCATGGAAATTATAAATCCAATGTTCGCACTTGGTAGAACCATTAATGAGGATAAGCAAGTTCAAAAGACTCTCAGATCACATCTAAAGGAATGGACCCCAAAAGGTATAGTAATTTAGAAAGTTCATGATCTTAGCAGAATGACCATGTGTGAATTGATTAGATCTCTCACATCTTATGTGATGACGTTGCTAAATAAAGAAGAAGGTTCAGAAATAAATGTCAAAAAGAACATTGCTTTTAATACATGTCATTATTCCAACTTAGAACTCCAAGAAGATCTTGATAAGGACTAGGTTGAGGATGAAACATTCTAATTTCTTAAACATTAAAGCAACTGATGAACCTCAAAAGAAAATTCCAAAATAATAGAACAAAATTGAAAAGAACCAGTCCAAAAACTCCAGATATCAGACTTTCTCACTATTACGAATACAATGAAATTGGACATAGAAAACTAGACTGTTCCTGATAGAAGAAATATACAAAACAAGCTAAAGCTAAGGCAATGCCAATGATATGGGATGAATCTGATAATGAGAAATTTGATAATGAAGAGAATTGCTTCATCATAAATCAAGTAAGTACCTCTTCATATTCTAATTGTGATTCTTATGATGAAATTGACATTGATGAAGATATGCAAAAATTGCTTAAGCTTTATGAAATTTGTGTTAAAATGTTTGTTGATAAAAATAAAATTTTGCAAGAAAAAGTAGACTATTTGCAAAAAGAATTGGATATGGCTCATAAAGATAAATTTGATATGGAAATGGCTAAAAATAGAGAGACCTTTAATGTTAAATGCAAGAAAAAAATAAATGATTGGCTTACTAAAGAGAATAATTTCTTGAAGAAGCAAGTTAAAAATATGAGCCATGAAATCAAAGGAAAAATGATTGTTGAGGAATGCTTCTATATTGAGGATGATTTAGGTAAATATTCCACAAGTGTCAAACACATAAATATACACGTTCCAACTAGACATAATGTTTAAAAGGGTCAGAATTTCAAAGACTGCATGAATTGGTGAAAAACTAAATTAGTTTCTATTACTTCTAGGATGAATTTTGAACAAGTTTGAAAAGCATACTTTACATGTGGCAAATTGGTCATGTTAATTATAGAAATCTGATGGAGAAACTTATTGGTACCAAGTTTGTTTAGGTAAGAAAGTCATTTGCTACTAACCATCAAGAGCCTACCTTAGTTCAAGGACCTAAAACAAACTGATTCCTTATAGGTACATGTCAAGGAACATTCCCTAAAATAGAAGTGATATTTGGATAACGAATGTTCAAGGTATATGACGAGGGATATGTCCATGTTCTTAAGCTTAATAATTGTTCTACAGGAAATGTTCTCTATACAAACAGCACAAAAGGATACATAATAGGTAAAGGTACCATTGGTAAGTAAACTGGTACTTCTATTGATAATATTTGGCTTGTTGAAGGCTTTAAACATAATTTGCTTAGTATTAATCAACTATGCGATGAAGGTTATGAGATTAAATTCTATCTTTCTCATAGTGTTATCAAAAAAAATGAGAAATTGGTTTTTACTGCAACTAGGGATAGAAATGTTTATTGTATAACCATTGATGATTTAACCTATCAAAATGTAGAGTGTTTAGCTGTTTCAAGTGAAAAATGCAAGAAATAACATAGTAGAATGGGCCACACAAACATTGAACTTATATCTCATCTCACAAAGTAAGATGTTGTCAAATAGGTGCCCAAGTTAAACTTTTCCAAGCATAGAATATGTGATGCATGCTAAAAGAGAAAGCAAATCCAAACATTTTTCAAACCAAAGAATGAGTTCACAACTTCTAAGCTACTAGAACTTTAGCACATTGACCTATTTGAACCTATGAAAACTACTTCCCTTAGTGGTAAAAGATACATGTTTGTCATAGTAGATGATTATACTCATTTTACATGGGTTATATTCCTTGTTTATAAGAATGATGCTTTAAATGCTTTCATTCCACTTACGAAAAGGTTTCAAAATAAAAAGAGTTATTTCATTAAGAAAATTTGAAGTGACCATGGTACTAAGTTTGATGAAATAAACTTCAGTTTGTTTTTTGAAAAATATGGTAATATTCATGGTTTCTCTGTTCCTAAAGCTCCCCAACAAAATGGGGTAATTGAAAGGAAAAATTGGATTTTTCGAGATGCAACTAAAACTATGCTTAATGAATATGATCTTCCAAAATCCTTTCGGGGTAAAGCTATAAACACAGCTTGTTATGTGTTAAATTGTGTCTAAGACCACTTTTGAGAAAAATCCCATAAGAATTGTGGCACAGTAAAATTTCAAATATTTCCTATTTTCTTGTCTTTAGTTGCAAATATTTTATTCTTAATGATAGAAATTATTTGACAAAGTTTGATTCCAAAGTTGATGAGGCTATCTTTGTTGGTTACTCAATACATAGTAAAGCCTATCGTGTTTTTAATAAAAGGAAAAGAATGGTTCAAGAATCTACGAATGTTATGTTTGATGAAACTAATCCATCTTGTGCTAAAGAAACCTTAAGCAACGAAGTTGCATGTTGTAAAGAACCGGCCAAGATTCCAGACCCTGAACCATCAATATCAAATCAAGAGGAATTAGAATCATTTGAGGAAACAAACCCCACTGATGAACCTAATTCTAGCGAGTCAGTAAAAAGGGCTAAACTAAGAACCAAAAAATTTAAAAATGCTTCTAGACACCCTACTGACAAAGTTGGAATAACTACTAGATCCCAAACTAGACAAGTTCCACTAGATGAATCCAACTATGCCCTCATTTTAATGATTAAATAGAAAGATGTTAAAGAGGTACTAAAAGATCTATTCTAGATTGAATTAATGAAGGAAAAACTAGTTCAATTTGAAAAAAATAGAGTCTAGAACCTAGTAAAACAACCATCAAACCATCCAGTCATTGGTACCAAGTAGGTGTTGATAAATAAGCTATATTGGTAGCAAAAGGCTATAGTTAACAAGAAGGCTTTAACTATAATGAAATGTTTGCTCCAATTGCAAAGTTAGAATCAATTAGAATGCTTTTTGCCTTTGCATCTCATAAAACGTTTATGCTCTACCAAATTGATGTTAGAAGTACTTTTCTAAATAGATTTATAAAAGAAAATTTTTTGTATAGCAACTGCCTAGTTTTGAAAATCAAAGTTTTCCTCATAATGTTTTTAAACTGACAAAGGCTTTATATGGATCAAAACAAGCCCCTCAGGCTTGGTATGATCATTTTAGCAACTTTCTCATAAACAATGATTTTTCTATTGGAATCTTAGATACCATATTATTCACTAAGCACCAAGAAAATGGTTCTCTCATTGTTCAAATTTATGTCGATAAAATAATAGTTGGAGCTACTAATGATCCACTTTGTCAATCATTTGCCAAGAAAAAGAAATAGAGTTTGAAATGAGCTTAATAGGAGAGCTCAACTTCTTCTTGGGACTTCAAACTCAGAAAGGAACATTCATCTCATAAGAAAAATAAGCAAAGGAGCTTCTAAAGAAGTTTGGAATGAGTGAATGCAACCTTACAACCACTCCCATAAATACAAATACTAGACTAGAAATTGATGAGGATAGTAAGAATATAGATGAAAAAGTGTTCAGAGGTATGATTGGTAGCTTACTCTATTTAACTACTAGCCATCCAAATATTATATTTTAAACATAGTTATGAGCTAGATTCCAGCTTGATCCTAAGGAATCCCATCTAAATGTTGTGAAAAAAATATTGAGATATCTTAAGGGAACATCCAGCTATGGCTTATAATATCCAACTTCTAAATCTTTTAATTTCATAAGTTATTCTGATGCGGATTATGCTAGTTGCAAGATAGACATGAAAAGTACCAATGGTGGTTGTCAATTGCTGGAAAATTACTTGATTTCATGGTGCAGTAAAAATCAAAGTGTAGTTGCATTATCCACATTCGAGGCAAAATACATAGCCTTGGGCAATTGCTATACCTAGGTATTATGGATGAAACACACATTACGTGAGGTTGTATTAATGTACCTTGCATACCCTATTTATGTGATAGTTCTAGTGCCATTATAATTTCTAAAAATCTAGTTTTGCACTCACACATAAAACGTATAGAGATTTAACATCATTTCTTGTGTGATCATTTGAACAAAAGTGATATATCAATAGATTTTGTTTCCATTGAAAATCTACTTATAGATATCTTTACAAAAGATTTGGAAGAAAAGAAATTTGTGCACATTAGAAATAAATTATACATTAAATCAAAATCTAATTTTGGTACGATTAGTTAGCACTTTTGAATATGGAAGTTATTATGCACCAAAAATAATTGCACCTCCTTCTATTCTCAATGTCTGATTTTCCGTGCATCATACCAACCATTCAATTCCTTCCTCTTTTGAAAAATATCATTTCAATAAAAATTGGCATTTCATTTTCCATTACAGAAAAGAGAAAAACCCTTATTCTTTGTTCAAAACAAATTCCTCTCGAGTTTGTTTCCATTTTTTCTCTCCAAAAAAGTTCTTTCACCATGCCTAAATGAGGATCAAAATTAGATGCTGGGGCATCTTCCTCAAAGAAAAAACTTCCATCATCTCCCTCAAAGCCTATTCCTATTTAGGTTTATAAAGCCCCAATTTATTGAAGTAGTACAATAACTCCAATACAGATGAGGATTAGTCATCCACCTTTGGCAGACCCTTGCATCTTGGCAGTGAAGAACTAGCTAACAAGGATACCCCCATGGGTAGTCCTAAAAAACCCACTAGTTCTAAGGAAGAAGTTACTAGCCTTAGTTCCCATACTCCTACTCGTCCTAAAGAAATTGAGGATTTAAATTTTAGTAAACTTCCTTCCTTCTTAAAATTCCACTCTTCTAAAATGTTAACATAATTTACAAAAAAAAATTTCTGGTCTCAATTTAAATCATGGTAGGGGTATCAAGTTGACTTTCTGCCAAAGTCTAATGTTATTGATTAGGTATGTAGTTTAAAGTGGGATAATCAGATGAAAATTTATAAATGTTCATGCCCTTACTTAGTCAAGCTATTTTACTCAAATTTCACTTTTATTGAATTTGATTCTGATATTTTTGTGGAGTCTTATGTTCGGGATAAAAGGATTATGCTATCTCTTTTAAAGCTAAATTGTTTGTTTGATATTCCAAATGATGGTACCAAAAATTTTAATTTTAGCAATTTGTCTTTTTTGATGTTACTTATGATGAAATTTGTTTACTTTTTTGGAGAAGAAAAGAATACTCTTTTTCTAGAAGTGTTGGTTTGAACAAAATAAAATTTGACTATATTTTGCAGCATAAATTACTTAGCAACTTTGTTTTTTTGCCTTGGTTTTAAGTAGAGAGCATACCACTGATCTTAATTCCATGAGCATTTATCATATAGCCAAAGCTATCAAATTTTATCATTTTGAAATACATGGTTTACTTATTCTCCCATCACATAACAAATGTTCCCTACTCTATGCTTCTCACATACATCTTTAAAAATTAGGAACTATTTTCACCTAATGCCTGGATTAAGGAAGAGTATGACCGTAAAGTTTTGGACCTTGCTAGCCTTAGAAAATTGAGAATTCAGTACATTGAGAATGATGGTTGGTTTAAAAAAGTTGATAGGACTCCTAGCAGCATTAAGCTTCGCCCCTGCAAAACCAAACTTCTAGTTTCAATTAGCTTTGAGTTCGAAGAATCTAGTCTTGCTTAACCTACTCCAATTAAAACTCAAGCTCTAGGAAAAGTTAGTAAAGTTAATGTAAGTCTTGAGGCTAAGATAGATGACCTTAGAAAAACTACGAAAAATCTTGCAGGTTGTCTAGAAACTCTTATTGATTCAATGGACTACAAATTAGAACATCTACTTCAAAAGTCCAGTTGCACTTGTGCTAGTGTGATTCAGTTGAAAGAAAAAGTTAGGGCATTTCTAAATGTCTCTTAGTTTGTATTTGATGATGAAGAAGGAGAATATGATTACTATTTGAAAAACTAGTTTTGCTTCTACTGTTTGTTACTATTAGAACTCAATTTATACTTCCAGAACTTTGATGGAATTGACAATTTTTTTTTAGGTCTGTAATAACCTATTAATCTTATTACTTGTTATTTTCATTTGGGCCTATAATAACTTATCACAGATGATTACTCCTTTTTTTGGGCATATGTTCTATATATTATATCTACTAGTATTTACTTCTTACCTAGTATTTTCTTGAGTAAATGAATAGGAGACACACTAACTGCTCTAAAAAAGAGAAGCACAAACTAGCATAACTAGGGACATAAATAGGGGGAGTTCAAGTGATATGTTTCTACTCTACTCAAATTTTGTCACCATCAAAAATAGAGAGATTGTTAACCCTTTTGATAATTTTGTCACTATCAAAAAATTACTCCTTGAATTATGTACAATATGCATATTATCTGTTGGAATCAGTTCACTCGTTGTCTACTGGAATTTGTCATGTGCTGGAATTTACTTTCCATAAATAATAGATCTCTTACAAATTATAGCTTTATTTGTATCCTTATAACTTAGGAAAGAAATTACATTATACTAAAATTACTGATTCATCCACTGTCTAAGGAATAATTGCATGATTACCAAAGTTAATTTATTTCCTTAAATGATTCCAATGGAATCTTACCTAAATGAGAACTTAAAACTATTGCACATAAGCATATAAAATTAAAAATATTTAGCATTTTAATGGTGAATTAATAAGTCAAGAAATATCTTTGTAAAGTGTCTTGAGAAGTTATGTGATACTCACTTACACATTCTTGTGCTTAGTTGTTAATTCCTTACATTATGTGTGCTTTCGAGGGCCTTTGTGGCGAAGATAGTCAGGTGAAACTTGCTTGCTATAGACCTTGGGAAGACAAGAACAAAGCACTTTGTGCCTCGAATGACCTAGTGGTGAAGAGAGCCGGGAGCCATACCTACTCTCAAAAGACCCCGTGAAGAGAACAAATCGATGTTTGGCTGCTCTAAGGACCTCTAGGTGAAGAAACTAATAGAGCGGTACTCTTTGAAACTTTCTATAGTGTTCTTGGTTTTAGTCTAGAATAAGAGACTAAAGCTTGCCATACAGAGTGGCAGCAACTCATTCATCAATCCACAGAGGTTGTGCAAGTGAATCTAGCAAAAGTTCCTGTGAGCTTATTCAGAAGCAGCTAGTTTCATAGTACTCTGGAACTTGCCTTATTCTATCTAGGAGTTTGGTGGAGCACTTTGCGAGGAGTTGGTTTTTCACCCTGCTAGGGTATCTCTATTCCTTTAACTTTTCTTATTGTCAAATTACTATTTTTTATATGTAAAAATATTTTTATACACTTATTAATTTGACAAGTTTAAAATCCTAAGTGAAAGCTTTGGTAGAGGATGCATGCTTACCTAACCTCTATAAATACTAGTGTTTATTTACTTATGCTGTTATTGCTTTTCTCGTCATTGGTTTGATTGGTATCTTAACTAGTACTTACGAATTCCAATTAATAATGAAACTATTTTTCTACAAAAGACTTAAATAGTTTTTTGAAAGACCAAAAATTATTTTGAGTGATAAAACTTTTGCTACATTAAAATCTCTTAAGCTTAATCCACCCCCCATCTTAAGCATATAATAACTCATAGTCACTACATGTATTTTTAGTGGCATATTAGCATGCTATTTAAAAGCATCATTAATAGCATTTCTAGCATGTTATGTAATGCATTCTGTGTGGCATTTTAATGTATCATCTAATATATTTTTTGTTGCATTTTATGAATATCACAATAGAGGTAAATTAATTATATTTATACCTTTAGCTATACCGCTATAAGTGGCACTTATAAAAAATGCCATTGAATATAAAATTATCACCATAACACTATTTAAGTTCTATCTTTTAATGCCATTAAAGCAAATTTATTTACTAAGCGAAGTGTTACTCATATATTATTGATTCACCATTTTGCAAAGAACTTTGTTAGAACAAAGAAGATGAATACTTTTAGGGATGGTGACAAGAGATTGATATTTTTAGAAAAGGTTTAATTAATGTCTATGTTTTAAACTTCTAGTAGGTTAATTAGGAGATATTTGAGATCTTGGCTTACACAAGTTTGATTAGGTAGTTTTTGAGCTATCTTTCATTATGATGATTTATTTTTGGGATTGTTTAATAAATTTTTGGAACTTAGCAAGCTCTTTTGGATCTAATGGCTTGTGTCTATAAGTCTTTGCGCTTAATGGCACTATTGTGTTATGTGTGAAATTTGGGGCATGACATTACTTGTCTCACTAGAAATTAATTGATATGAATTTTCAAAATTATAAACTACAAGTCACAAAACAAGTTGTCTCTTCTAGTGAAACAACTATTCTATGATAATATGTAAAATTTTTCTTTGTCTATGTCACTTGTTCGAAAGGATTTATGTACTATATAAGAACATGTAAATAGTGAAAACTATATAAGAACATGTACATAGTGAAACCTATATGCCAGCACATGTCATTAGGTTGTGAAATATTGATGCAAATGCCATGACATTTTGGATGAATATTTTTTTTAGACACGATCATTCTGATTGAGCTTAGTTTTCTTGAATAAACTATTTTTATTTTATACAAGTAGGAACTTAATAGAATTGTAGACAAATAGAATGTCTCCCTGGGCTTACTTAGATTCATAATTGCTTCTAGGTCTTCTTGATATGAAAAATCTTTGCAGAAACTCATGATCCAAATAAAGACATCTATTAAGCTTGATCATGTCATTGGGCACAAACATTTACAACTTGTATCACTTATATAGTTATATTGGACATTAAAGATGTCTAATATGTTTTTAGTTATGAACGTTGAACAGTAAATAATAATCAGTGAAAATAGTCTTTTGATGTTGAGATAATGTTCCTAGAAGGTAAATAGTAAATCAAAGACCTTGAAGAATATTCTAAACTCTTTATTGTTAAGGTTGATTATGATGAAGTTGAACCCTCTAACAAGATCTATAGATGAACCTTCAAAGAGCTAAAGATAGATATGACATGAATCAATGCTTGTATAAAGGGAAAGAACATCTACTATAAACTACAAATAGTACTATTAGATAGCTAAAAGCTGCATCTAGAACCTAAATGTTTGAATCGAATTAATTATAATATATATTCTTTGTGGAGGTGGTGGTAATATATCTACTTTATTTTAGTATCTTCACCAAATTTTTTTATTTCTCTATTTTCTTCATTTCCTCCTACTCCAAGTCTCTCTCTCTCTCTCTCTCTCTCTCTCTCTCTCTCTCTCTCTCTAGAATGGCCTAATTGGAATCAAGGGGATAGGTTGTTGAAACTGAGCTCAATTTAAAAACCAAATTGAGATCAAATTGAGAGCTAAACCCTAAACCTTAAACCTTAATTCCAAGTAGAAATTGAGAGCTCAACCTAAGCTCTATATGATTCCAAACCAAAGGTCAAATTGATCTCAATTTCACTTGCAAAATTAAGACTAAATAGAGGCCACTTATACTTTGTAAGATTTGAACATATATAATACTTTGGTAGATTTTAAAATAATTGTGTTTCATTTTGCTAGATTTTAATATAATTATACATGAATGCAAGAAATAAACAAGATCAATGCAGGATATGGAGCATAAATGCTATACTTTCATACATCAGGTTTAAAATATTTACTACATGATTGATGGAAATGGTAATGCATAACTAATTTTTTTATGTACAATTCTCAGTTTACTACACTAAACGATTACTAACTAAAACTTATGTTTACAATTACAAAGGAAAATCAAAATGAAGTAGACAATTTTGGACTCACTCATATGAATGAAGGCACCAAAAAGTAAGTTAATGATGTAGTTGCTAATAAGCATGTGAGTTCAAATTTTAAGATAAGTTTGTTTTCCAGTTTTGAACTTATGAATTTATCTTCACATAGGAACTGACAAGTTTAATAGATTATGTGCATAATGTATAGAATAAATGTAAATGATAAGGAATCAATCAACTGAAGTTGGATAAAGGAAATTTTTGAAAGGAAGATCATTTGGGAGTCACTTAGCACACATACAAAGAATGTGAGGCACAGGCTATAGAGTTTTACCATCTAAAGGCAGTAAGAGGTTTATACCTATTTTTATGTAGCTTGAGATAGTATAGGATAAACTGACCTTGGTAAAACATCAAGAAGATACAATAGATCTCATTAAAGCTCAAAAAGGAAAAATAAATTATTCATAACCAACAATAATAAATTCAGACCAATGATGATTTATGCCAAAAGTAAGATGTAGAAAGTGCAAACTTTAAAGATGGCCAAAATGAACCAAAGCAACTCATGGTGCTAATAGAAAATCTTAAAGATTGCCAAAATAAACCAAAGCAACTCATTGGGCCATTGCATGATATACTCACTTAAAGGCAGGTATATGGTTATGATATTACTTATCATATAATATTGACACTAAAATAATTCAGGATGAATTATACGACAAAAATACCAACCTTGTGAGAAAAGTAGCCATTTCTGTAAGACAATCATGCCTGAGGATGTTGTATCAATTGGTGCACTTAGAATCATTTCTCAGGGTGATGTGATAGGTTTTTGGACAGCTTCTTGGAATAAACAGCTTTCATTGGAAAGGAAATAGATGATTATCTATATACCATTGCAAAGCCATTGGTGTCTAGTTTCTAACACAGTAAACAATTCCTAAAAAAAAAATTTTCTACAGAGAGTTATGATAGAATTACTGAGGACTACCAAATTCTATGTTGTTACAGCTACTTTCTAGAATATCAACAGGGACTTGGGTTCAAACCAATTTTAATGGTTCTTTTCATTTTTTTTCTTGGTTATTGAGTCCTTTAGTGCTTTTATTTATTATATCATAGCTGAACCTATTAGCTTTTATATTTTCTAGGTCATGATAAGTATGTCTTACTTTGGAAGTCATCCCATGCTTAAATGGTTGTTCTAGCTTTAAATTGTCACCTCTTGTAATTATTTTTGTAAACTATTTTGAAGAATAAAAATCATATTTTGAGCCTTTGCTTGTTCCTTAGAAGAGAAATTTCTCTACTGTTACTTGAAACTTTTAGGTGGATTCACAGAGTGAAGAGTGCCATTACACAACCTAATTAGTGCCTTATGGTTCCTCCTACTCCACATGTTTCCAGTATCGAATTGGTTACTAAAGTTTTAGTTTCTTGCCAAAATAGGCCAAATATTAATGATCATGTAGCTCAATGAAGATACCTTTGTGATATTAATTTGGAAGATTTAAGAAAACAAGTACAACAACTTGAGTAACATATTGCTTGCTATGAACTTGTGAAATATAATATTGAGTGTCATATTTCAGAAGCTCATTTGATTAGAATAGACTTCAATCCATTTCTTAATGGTTCAAATTGTAAGATTATCAATCTTGTAGCAGAGGAAATTAATGAAGAACATAAATGGGCATCCTCTATCTATGATGAATTAGAGGAAGAGAAACTAAAGATGAAGAAGTTAACTAGACAACCACTATCTACGATGAATTAGGTAAAGAGGAAGAGAAAGAAATTATTAATGAATATTATGAAGAATCATTATTTATTCAATGCAGCCTCAATGCCACCTATGTAGAAAATGATTCTTGGCTCTGCAACTATACTTTCCACACAAGATGCCCTTCTAATGGCAAAGTTTGTAATGTCATCATTGATGGAGGATGTTAATTAGATAGGCTAAAATTGGAGATGGAGGATCAACCTAAACCATACAAGCTATCTTTGCTATAAAAGTAAATAAAAGATGTCTTGTTTAATTTTCCATTGGTAAGCATGGAGAAGAGGTTTGGTGTAATGTTGTACTAATGTTTGTCATTTGCTTCTTGGAAGATCTTGCCAATATGATAGGAGAACTTCATATAATGGTTTTAAGAATACTTATTCTTTTCTCAAAGATGGTAAAAAATTAATTTTGAGGCTATCTAAGATGCGAAACGGTCCTAAACCTTTAAAATGGGAGGGAAATAATTTGCTATCTAAATCTTAAGTGGACAAAGTGATTGGTGAATATAGGGAGGCTTTTGATTTTATGGTTCTTGAAGAGAATGAAGAGGGTCATACTATCCTATAGCAAGTACAATCACTGCTGTAAGAATTTTAGGATATGGTACTTAAAGAAATTCCACCCAAACTCCCTCCAATGTGAGAAATTCAACATTGCATTGATTTTATTCCTTGTGCTTTTTTTCTAAATAAGGTAGTTTATAGAATAAGGCCAAAAGAGAATGAAAAGTTGTAGTGACAAATTGATGAGTTGTTAACTAAAGGACATGTATAGAAGAGTAAAAGTCCATGTCCTATGCTAGCTCTTCTTATGTCAAAAAAGATGGTTCTTGGCGTATGTGTGTTGATAACAGAGTAGTAAATAAAATTACTATCAAGTAGTGCTTTCCTATCCTTTATCTTGATGATCTTATTAAGCAACTTCATGATTTCAAGATTAGTTCTAAGATTGATCTAAGAAGTGGTTATCATCAAATTTGCATGAGAGCTAGAGATGAATGGAAAAAAACTTTCAAAATAATATAATAGATGATCTCTATGAGTGGTTGGTTATGCCATTTTGTCTTTTTAATGCCACTTCTATATTTATGTGGCTTATTAAAAAAATTTTAAACCTTTCATTGGAAAGTTTGTTGTGGTTTATTTTGATGATATTCTTATTTATAGCTATAGCGTAGCGGAACATTTGAACTACCTTCGACAAGAATATAAAGTGCTAAGAGAGCAAAAGTTATTTGCAAACTCAAAGAAATATCATTTTTTTTCAAAAAGTGTGGTCTTCTTAAGCTATGTTGTTTCTTCAAAAGGAGTTAAGATGAATAAGACTAAGATTAAGACAATTCTAAGCTGGCCAACTCTTAAATCCATTCACAATATGTGAAGTTTTCATAGCTTAGCTTTCTTTTATCACAAATTTATCAAAAAGTTTAACACTGTAATAGCATCCATTGTCGAGTGCTTGAGTAGTGTAGATGACCAAAAAATGCTCAAAAAGGTTTTGATCTTCTGAAGAAATATAGTTATAGAGGCTCCAATATTGAAGTTGGATGATTTTGAGAAGGTTTTAATATTGATTGTGATGCTTCAAATGAGGGAATTGGTGTTGTTCTTAGCCAAGAAGGCAAGCTTATTGTTTTCTTTAGTGAAATGTTGAACAACTCTAATCATAATTACTCTACTTACGATAAGGAATTCTTTGCTATTGTCCATGCTTTGAATCATTAGTACTATTATCTTTGACACAAGGAGTTTATTCTCTACTTGGACCATGAGGCATTGAAGTACTTGAATTCTAAAAAAAAATTAAATTATGGGCATGCTAAGCGAGTTGAGTATCTACATGCCTTCAATGTTGTCATCAAGCATAAATCTAATGCTCTTAATCATGTGGTGGATAATTTTAGCCAAAGACATTCTTTGCTATCTACTTTGCAAATAAAAGTTATTAGTTTTGAGGTGCTTAAAGATCTATACAAAGATGATTCATACTTTGGCCAGGTTTGGGAAAAATGCTTGAAGGGTTCCTTTAATCATTTCTTAATTCAAGATGGCTTTTCTTTCAAAGATAAGTTGCTATGCATCCCAAATTATTCTCTACGGCAAGCAATTATTTTTTATGCTCATAATAGAAGTCTTGCAGGATATTTTGAGATAGAGAAAACTCTTCAACTTGTTCAAGAAAACTTCTATTGGCCTAGAATAGAAAAGGATGTCAAGCATTATGTTAACAAGTGTAAAACGTGTCACATTGCAAAGATTTATGGGCAAAATACTGGTTCATACACTCAATTGCTAGCTCCAACAACTCTTTAGGAAGATGTGAGTATAGATTTTGTGGTTGGTTTTCCTTGCACTCAAAGGAACAAAGATTTGATCACGGTAGTTGTTGATCAATTTTCCAATATAGCACATTTTGTTCCATGCACTAAAACTCTAAATGCTATATATATTGCTAATCTTTACTTTAAAGAAATTATGAGACTACATGGCATTCTAACAACTATCACATCTAATTGGGATTCAAAGTTTATGAGTTATTTTTAGCACACACTTTGAAGAAAGCTTGGAAATAAGCTTCAATTTAGCTCTTCTTATCATCCTCAAATGAATGGACAAACGGAGATTGTTAATAGAAGCTTGGGAAATTTGTCGATAAGTTTAGTTGGTAAAAATGTTCATTAATAGGATATATTTTGGCTGAAGTTGAATTTGTTTATAATCGATCTTCTAGCTAAACAATTGTAAAAAGCGCATTTGAGATAGTTTATGATAGCAATCTTATTACTCTATTGGATCTAGCTCCACTTCGAATCACTTAACACTTTTGTAACGATGGAGAGGAACATGCCAAACACATAAAAAAGATGCATGAGAAAGTTTAGCAAAACATTTTCAATCATAATGAGAAGTATCAAAGGATTGCCAATAAGCATTGAAAACAAACAGCTTTCAAGGAAAGTGAATTAGTTGGGATTTGCCTTCGCAAAGAGTGGTTTCCTCATGGTTGTCATGGAAATTTGCAACCTAGAGCTGATAGGGTAATACAAAGAATTGCTGAGAATGCTTACAAAATCATATTACCCACAGATTATGGAGTTTTGGCAACCTTCAATGTTGCATCTCTTTCTCTATATATTAAAGATGAATTTGATCGATAGTCAGGGATGAGTCTTTTCCAACCAATGGAGATTGGCACTAAAATAGTTCAAGATGAATTATGGGATAAAGATATCAACCTTTGTGTGAAAAGTAGCTATATGTGCAAAAAATCATATATCAATTTAATGTACTTGGAATCAATTCTTAGGGTGCTGTAGCAGGTTTTTGGACAACTTCTCAAAATAAACTACCTTCATTGGGAATGAAAAAAGTGGTGAGCCCTATACCACTAGAAAGCCATAATGTCTATTTTCTAATGTAAGAAATATTTCGAGAAATCATTTTTCTACAAAGAGTTATGATGGAATTGCTAAGGACTAGCTTATTCTATGTTGTTACAGCTACTTTCAAGAGTATCAAGGGGCACTCAGGTTCAAACCAATTTTAATGATTCCTTTTACTTTTTTGCTTGATTATTGACTCTCTTTATGATTTTATTTAATAGTTCTCAGTTGAACTTATTAGCTTTCACATTTTCTTGATCATGATAAGTATGTCTTACTTTGGAAGTCATCATATACTTGGAGGGATGTTCCAAGCTTTATAAGGTCACCTCTTCTAATTGTTTTTGAAGACTATTTTGAAGGATACAAATCATATTTTGAGCCTTTAGCTTGTTTCTAATAAGTGAAATCTTCTTGTTGTCACTTGAAACCCCTAGGTAGATCTTAAAATGTAGAGTGTTGTTACACAACTTGATCAGTGCCTTGTGGTTCCTTTTCCTCCTCCTCTTCCACACATTTCTAATATCAAATGTAATTTAATTTGGAATTTTGTGTATATGGAATTTTGTGAGCTATGATTTTCAAAACTAAGAACAACAAATTTAGAGCTATAACTAGGTTGGAGTTTTGCTTATGATGTAGTTATGTTGCAACTATGAGCTTATGACATTGCTTATGACTTCATTTGGATTTTGCATATATAGTGTATTGTCTGTGGAATTATAGGGAATTTTGCTTATGGTTTCAATTGGAATCAAGCAACTATGTGCCTATGATATTTCAACGTATATAGGTTTGCTTATTGGCTTGGTATTTTGATTTTGATTACAACTTCATTATTCTAGCTACAATCCAGTTGCCCTTTTACTTATTGCTGGAATTTCACTAATTCCTATTGTATTTTTGTATTCAAGCTTTCAAAGAGGACTACTTGTTTTACTTGGTTAACTTACTAAAATTTCCCTCAAATTTCAAAATGTGTTGTATATATTTGACAAGGTTTAATATTTAACAATTGCTTTAATTTATTAGGACATAGATTGGTTTTTTCTACTATTTCAATCGACACAATATCATTCTTTTTGCTTTCTTTGCCTGAGATTTTCTTAATGTTCAAAATGTGTCATGGAATCAATTTTGTAGATTGTTGGAAACACTACTTCTTTGATGATGTGCACAAAATGTTCTAAGACTTAAAAAACATGGGAAACATGTTTCTAAGCATCTTAAAACCAAATTCTCCTCTTTTATCAGATCACTTTCAACAATTTTATGTGATTATGATGTGTTCAGTTTGTGTTTTGAATTTGGGATAGATGTGTTTACATTATCTCTATGGATGGATGAATATGGTAAATGTTTTGTCTATACTTTATGATGCACTATTTTATGTTTCGGATGTTGTTGGATTAATATTCACATTAATTTTAGTTTATGCATATAAAATAATGTGTTTTTTCTTCAATTGTTCGATTATTTTGGATTAGATCAATTATTGAATATAGCAAAACAAACTTCTCGTAACAAACGAGTATTGATTACCAAAACAATTTTTTAGTAATGAATTTCTTTTTTCACTTTACTTTTTTATAATGAACTAATTACTTATTTGAAATGAAAAAATTGTTTCCTAAGATGTCAAGTAACAAATTATTTTGTCATATATTCTGAAGGTAAGAAAACTCTACATCACTTTCGTAACAAACTTATTTCCTGTGTTGTCTATTTGTAACTAGTTAATTATTTTCTTATTAAAATATTACTTAAATAGAGATAATCAAATATTTTTTACATAAATAACTTGTAATGCAATTAAAAAAAATAATTTTATTTTAAACTTTGGTAATAAAAAAGTAATACACAACAAAACTAACAATATTATGTTCACAAAATATTTTGTTATGCACTAATGAGGCTATTGTAACTAACACTTTTTTGTGACTTGTACCAAGTTTTATGTAACATGCCACCATAGGATTAAAATTTGTAACAAATCAAATTATTTATTATAGATACTTTTAGCGATAAGCTTCAACATATGAAGCACTGATAATGGAAATTTCATTAATAGTTACTTAAGGTAGCGAATTTCAACAATGTGGTCATGATTTCTACTATTACCAAAAGTGTAACTTTTTGTAGTATAATATCACACATAAAAACTACATGAATGACAAAATCAAACAAACTAAAGAATCTTTTAGCAACCTAAGAACAAATTCTAATGCATCATACTTTTATATTCTTTATATACACATAACATAAGACATTCAGTTGCCACTTCACAAAATAATAAACATACTAAGAAGTCAACCACAATCTTTCTGTTTTAGGTGACCAGCTCATACCTTACTATTTAAACCCTTCATTTATATCATTGTAGAACTCTATCTCCTATTCAGCTTTTTCTTGCATCAATGCCTCAATGTAGCACCAAATTAATACAATTCACCAAACCTTAAACCCTTGTTTAGTTCAATTGAACAAAAATATCAATTGTGGTTGATTTTGGTTTTAGGAAGAACTAGGGTTTTCAATTCCAAAACACCCAATTGTAGCACTCCACTTGGGAGGTGCATACTTTGGGTCGAGGTGTTCTAATTGTATAAACAAGAAAACTCAAAACTAAATATGCACCCCAAAATTTTGCAATTTAAATAAGTCCTTACCAACCTAAACATTAGTCATAACAACTCAAATGACATTGCTATTAGATAGAAACCAAAAAAAAAAAGAAAAATGCATTAGTACCAAGATCTTGAGTTCACCATCAGATACATACCAATGCTAAGTTCACTTAAATGCCCAAAGTTTACATAATAGGCTAAGGCCTATGAGTATCACTAGTATCAAGATCATATAAAAATAAGCATTTACATGAAATGTCGCAGGGTCCAAGCTTATATACATAAGTTTCTACATGACAAGCATAGGACTTGTATAAATGGCAGCCCATAACAAAACTATTTACACTAACACAACCCCTTTAAACTAATGCTACTTATTAGATTCTATCGAGAGGAAAAAAGAATCAAGAGCACAAAAGTAGCATATGTCCTACGGACTTAGTGAGGTGAATAGCTGTCATCGAACATATAGGGTTAAGGAAAAATTGATAACTAGTTCTAACAAAATGATATATATCTAGTAAAGATAAATGAAAATAACCAAAGGAATTAAATTCACAAAATAATACATTGCCAAAAAATAAATTTGAACAAACAACACATATAATAGCGGTGAAGCAACATAGCAAGGGATTTCATAATAGAAATAAATTTTCAATAACTTAATAGAGATATTAGCAAAATCCAACCTTATTACTTCCCATAACATATCATATTAGAGCATATTAGAAACAAAACATATCATATTGGCTTTTTTATCTCTCCATTTCTCAAGTGATCAGCTCAACATAACATAATAGACATGTGGCATGACTACTCGTATGACAAATCCCACACTCGCAAATAGCTACCTCTAACTACATGCAGATTAAGATAGTGAGTATGTACTAGTTAGGAGACCAGACAATGTTGATTTGTTTTGCCCGATTGTCTTTCCAAATTTAGTCTCGAGTCCAACTTCCCATTGCGTCCTTACGAGTGACAAACTGCCCAAGGACATCACTTAGGATGACATAACATCATACTAATATTAGAATCAGATTTCAAACAACTAATAAGAAACATACATATTTGAACACAAAGGAATGGTGATCCTAGTTATATAACATATCAATCAATATGACCATTCTAATAACATCACAAGATAATGAGTTCAAGAATTGTAATAATCAATCAACAAGATAGTTTTGATAACATTTCAAAAGAACATAATATTAATCACGAATTCATCCAGCAATGCTAAAGAATACAAAAAATCATGGAATCTAATAGAATTCAAGAAATAGACTCAAACATCATAAACACACAGATAAGTCAAGATGTGAATGAGCAAGTTAATATTCAGAAGGAACGTATATGTTCTTTTTTCCAACAATGGAACAAGATATAACCTCAACTAAAGTCTCAAGATCCACACCCAATGTCCTCTATTGATCATGGTAGTTCATTTCCTCACCACCTAGTATTAGTAAAGTATAAAATAAGTATCAATATTAAGTCATATAAATTCTACATTCAAAATAATTATGCTAGTATCCTTAATCTCTTATGGGGCACCCTTATTGCTCTAATTCTAATATTGATGTGTCTATCTATTATAATTAGATTACCTCCATCAGTTAAGTTATTTTACTAGATTTAGCACACATTCGACTCATTTAGGGGATTAAAGGTTTATTTTAAATTTCATTCATAATTTGACTTTCTAAGCATTCCCTTCAATCAAACAATATCAATTAGATATTTTATTGATTTTGGGTCAATATTTTATTTCCACTAATACTACTTATTTTAATATTCCTAGCCCATCACTAATAAATTTATGTTAGCCTTACAAATTTTGTATATTCTTTTGTAATAGCCAGTGCTTATTTTAGTCCATAATTTTGAATTCTTAAATGTATCAATCAATTTTGTTAATGGTAATTAGCCCCTCATTAGCATTGCAAGTCCAAATATCACTTTATAAATAAAATCATACCCATTCATTCCATTCCATAATTACTATTCAATTCGATTAACTTAAACTTACATTAATAACCAGCTTAATATTTTAACCAAACTAAATTAGGAAATATTTAACCATTTCAATGGAATTTTAACCATATTATTGAATTTAATGTTCTAAGTGAATCATAAATAAATCTAGGTTATTCATATGAATTTCACTTATTTTTCTATCAACATTTTATCCTTTCAACATTACACATTTACGTTCTCTAATTTTACTAGTTAGCTTAATTAATGATAATAATCTCTTAATTAACAATTTCAATCCACACATAAGTTATAGATAAATTATATATTTAATTGTACAACTTGCAATCAAATATTTTGGTCCTCATAATGAATATTTACATCAATATTAGCTTAAAAACTTAATTAAATTAGAGTGGTGAGTGTTGCACATAATTGAGTGGTGCCTTATGGTTTCTCCTACTTTTCCTAGGCTTTTCTGGGGTCAAGTTGGTTGTTAGATCCTAGGCTTTTCAATTTCTTGTCATCATCAAAATGGGCCAAATGTTAATGATCCTATAGCTCATCAAAGAGACCCTTGTGGTATCAAGTTGGAAGATTTAAGGAGACAAGGGCAACAACTTGAGTAGCATCTTGCTCAATGCAAGCTTTTAGAATGTGATGTTCACTACAGCTATTTAATGGATTCTTTAGGCAGGCCTTCTATAGTTTGTTCCCTAACAAGCACCCATTAACATGCGCCTATTTCTTTTATGGTATTACTCATGGAATGATGCAATATCTAACTCTTCAATTTATGCATTATTAGTACAAGTCTATTCCGATCTTAAATGTCCTTGTTCTCATAACATCCTATGGCTTGGAAGATTTAAGAGCATGATCATGTAAGACTTATTCCATGATCACCACCCAGTGTATGACCAAGTCCTACAATCTTGTATGACCTAAAGGCTTCAACCAAATGCCAGTGAAGTGATTCAGAGCATAAGATGAATGTAACCATATAAAGAATATTATTCAATCAATATTGCATCACAAGTAAAATAGTTTACAGGACCAATCTAATTGGCTTGCTGGGCATTATTCAAACAATTGAAAGAGGTGTTTGAATTAGAATACTTGAGTGAATCTTGAAAAAGGTGATTCTATTTCATTATGAGTAGTTTGATCTAACTCTTATGAGAGGAACTCGTATAATGCCACCAAAATATCATGTTGTTGAAGTTCAGGAAAGGAATAGGTATAGAAAGTATGACCCATTTATAATTGCCCAACAAATACATCAAGTTCACTATGTTCCATTTCCTAGAAGTAAGGAGGATAAGGTAAATTGGTTAGCTATTATAAAAATGAAGGCTAGAGGTCAAGTTGAAACTGAAGATTCATCAGAAGTTACTTATCATAATGATACTCTATCACATGTTGATGTAGTGAATTTAGATGATCTGATAGAGGACTTAAATATATCACAATTATCCTTTAGAAGATGTTGATAAATTGAATGTACAATATGTAGATGGTATCAATAGTGATGACAAAGAAGAACATTCAAGGTTGAGTGATGATGAACATGAATTTTATGATGATGATGAGACTAATAACTCTAAATATTCCAACAAAATTGAGTTACATTAGCAATATGTCTTGATTACTTGAACTTGTTTGTTTTATTTATTTTTGTTTTAAGTGTTCTTATGCAATTCACATATGTAGTTAATTAATTTGTCATGTTGATTTTATCGTCCAAATATATTGAAATTTGATTAGTGTTTGTTTTAGTTTTATAGATGGCACACCCATCACATATCTATCTCCCCACCACTAGCAGGCAAATCTAGTGTTCATCCCCCACTCTTGCCTCATCAACCACTATATAGGATGTATCTTTTGATATTTTCTTTGTAATGAAGATTTGTTTGTAATGAAGATGTATATTTATAAAATTATAACTTTTTAAAACAAATAATTTTCATTATTTAATATATTTATGGTTTTGTAGTATTATCATATTCAATATACAAAACGTTTTTACAAGTCATAGGTATAAAAAATAAGATTCAACAAATTTAAATTTAAAAAAAAAATAGATGGAATTCCTAAGAAATTCCGACTGAAATTTTAATTAAGTTTATTAATAAAAATGTCATTCCAATGGATCACTGACCACATTCTATTGTAAAGAAAAAAATAAAATTAATTAAAAAAATAAAAATCCATAAAAAAATAATGGGAATTACGTCAGAAATTTTCCTACTAAAAATTTTATTAGAAATCTAACAAAATTTGAACTACTTCCAATGATATAAAATCCATTTCAATGGCATTGAAAATTTATCGAAAAGTTTTCCATAACGAAATTTGACTTCCAACGAGGCTTTTTCCGACCATGAACTTTTCGTTGAAAATTCACCGAAAATTTGTCATTTCGTCTAAAAAAGTGCGTAAAACATTTTAGTGGCAAGCACACCGTAAAACATTTTATTGGAGAACCATAAAAATTTTTGTCTGTAATCTTTTTAGATGACAGAAATAAAGGCGCTGTTGATCGACCATTTTAGGATTATTTTCTCATTTTCAATCCAAATATGTCAAAGTAGGGAAATTTGGATGACAAAAACTATTTGACATGGTTGAATAAAGGACTAACTAATTTTATTGTAAGAAGATATTAAGTTTTAAAAGTCTAATGGCAAATCTGTAGTACCGCAATCGAAAACCATGACTTTTGTGTTATTTATGAGGAATTAGTGTAAAGGAATCTTAAAGTAGATGAAAATTTTCATATGCATGCTATTGTTGAAAAAAAAGCTCTTTCTAAATGGCAATTTGTTAAGAATCGAATTCAGATGATTGATGGTGTTTTCTCAAATTGAACATAGTGAGAGAGAATTTTGTGTTTAATTAGTCCGATGAGTTACAATTGAAAAAAAATAAATTATATGTTTCTAGTTTGTTTAATAGTAATACTACAACTAAAAATAAATGAAAGTATTGAAGAACTTTTTATTAAAAGAAATAAGAGGTGAAGCTTTAAAAATAAAAAAGTTTTGAGATGACTTTTACTTAAAATGAACAGTATATTTATGGGTACAACATTATAGTATATATATTATTTAAATTTAATGTATTTAAAGGTTGTTCTACCAACAAATGTGAGCATTCTTTTGATAATATTGATATGAACTTTTCTTTTTGTATTTGACATGGTTACGTAAGACATGCCAACATGAATACAATTAAGAGAATTATGAATTTAAAATTTATGTTCAAATTTGAGATTAATCTTGGGCTAAGTGTAAGGTTCATGTTCAGTGAAAGGAACCCAAAAGGCCTTTTGACTAAGTTGATAATAGAATTTCTATTATATTGGAATTGATACTTATATTTTGCAAGTTCATCCTAGGAGTTATAAAAAAATAAAAAGGTAAGTAGCTGAAGAAGGCATGTTATTATTTTAGTGACGACTTTTCTAGATAGTATTGAGTATATGCCTAATAATTTTTAAAGTGAAACCATCAGTTTTGCATGTTATATATTTCAAGAAATAGGACAAGTCAACTTATATGAACTTTGGAAAATAATATAAACCAAATCTAAAATATTTTAGAATGTTGGGGTGCCTAATCAAAATAAGTTTGAAAGTAAAAAACAAATAAGCAGGACCAAAATTAGTTGATATAATATTTGTTTGATATCTCTAAATGTATGTGTTGGATTTCTTAAAATAGTCATTCTTATAGAATTTTTATTATAAAGTTTGATATTGTTGGTGTATAAATACAATTGTGAAGTCTAGAGGTGTTATATGTTTTGAGGACACATTTTTATGAAAAAAGGTACATATTTGACTATTCTATTATGTCAAATGGTTTGTAATTAATTGAATTATTTTAACAAAGAGGCATGAAAGGAGGGAAGTTCAAGAATTTGCAAAGGGGATGGGAGTGAAGTCCATAAAAATGAATCATCAGCAATGACAACCCAACCTTACTTATTGCAAATCCCGATATAAAGGTTCAATGGGTAAAAGCAAGTTGTTTGAGCGATTAAACAACACTATGAATATTATTATCCTTTCCTAAGAAGTAAACCATTTTTGTATTGCAACGAAAAATATTGAGCAAACAACTCTTAATGAGTTCATAGCTGATGACTAGGGTCTTATGTTGCAAATTATCCTTGAAGAACTCACCTACATGGATGTAGTTGTGGTGCAACAACCTATAAGACTTGGACTTATCTCTAGGGACTTTTGAAACAAGATACTAGCACATATCTGTTAAGATGCTAACCTGATGGTGCTTGACAATACCACATTGTGCTTGTAGCTTGTTGAAATTTGTAACAGAAAGTTCTAGTTCAAGACTTACGATCACTATGAATCCTACAAATGGAAGTTTGCTATCACTAAGTTAAAGTTTGAGTTCACAAGAAACTTTCACCTATTGCATAGTAAAAAATTGCCTTATTGATGTTTTCTTCATTTTAAAAGATGCAAGGAATGTTAATTATAAATTAAATATATTTCCAAAACAAAAGAAAAACAAGAAAAACTTGAAAGTTATTTCCTAAATGGTATATATTTTCTTCAAGAATGTGTCTTTCAAAAAAGAATATAATTCTTCAAAGGGGTATATACAATTCTATAAATGTACTTTTTTGTAATTTAAGAGATAGGAAGAAGAAAAATTTCCAACAACTTGTACTATGAAACATACGTTTATCTAAACATTTAATCTACTCTTTAAATATATTGAGGATTTTTGCCAAATAAGGCGATTGTGGGAAAGTCCAAGTTTGTAGAGATTCTTATTCGAGCACGTCAAGAATTTTTGAAGGTTTATTGTATCTTGAGAATAGATGTTGAATTCTATTTACACTTTGGCAGCAATGAATTCTACTCTAAAGGGAGCACAGTTTTTGGTACACCTTCATTTTTTTCCTTCTCCTTAAGTTTAATTGATTTCTTGTTTCTTTAATGTTTTAATGTGGGCATCATAATTAATATTTCCAACAATAAAAATGTTTATAAATTCAAGAGTTTTTATATGATACTCTAGAATAGAAGCCATTTCCTCTACCTAGAGATTCTTTGTGGATACATCCAAGAAACATTTGCTTAATTCTATATGAATCATGACATGCATGTGTGCTTCTGTCTAGGCTTTCAATAATAGCAAGAGTTAATTTTATAATTAATTTGCATGTTTATATAGACTAGTATAGCGTACAAGCAATATACTTGAATAATTAATGTTGTATTGATGTAGAAGACATGTAAAGTTGTATAGAATTCAATATATATGTAAGTATTTGAATTCCTATTAAATAAGATTTTTAATATTAAAAAATTAATATAATAATTATTGCATCCTGATCCGTGGGTACCAAAATTTTCATTAGATTTTGAAAAGCACGATTTAATTAGAGCGTTAAGATTTTAAAATAATAATAATGATACGAATAAAATCTAGACGGGCTTTAAGAAATCGTACATAGATTATTTGGGCTTTAGTTTGATGTTGGAAAATTATAGGGACCAAAAACTAATAAAATGAGGACTTAATTGCACAAATTGAAAGCTAAGTAGGGGCTAATAAGTGAAGAAAAAAAAGCTAAATGGGTTAATTGGAAAGTCAGGGTGTAAATGTGAGAAACTCAAAAGTTGAAGGGTTAAGATGTGAGAGGTGGAAGAGTTCATTGACTGAACTGCAAATAGTAAAGAAGTTCTGTGGGTCAAATTGGAATTTTGGAAAACTCAATCCTTTATTAAGGCTCCTTCCCTCACTTTGCCCAATTTTTTTAATTCAGAACAGCCTCTCTTCCTCCACACCACCCTTTACCATTTACTAAATAACACTAAACTAAAACCATAATTGCCTTCCTCTTTTCATGGCGATTAGAATGGTACTACATTCATTATGAAACAACCAGTAAAATGCTAAAAAATTGAAGGTCGATAATAACGTACAGTGGTGGTGGCGAGTGGCTCAATTCCAATAGCTAAAGCTTGAGACTATGTGATGAATTTTGATAGGTTTAGCACATTGAACACTCAAGTAGCTTCAATTTTGAGATTTGACCATCGATGAAGGAGAAATTGCAATCGAGGCGAGCTAACAAATAGTGGTGATGTTGTGTGATTTTCTGACAAAGTGGCTGGCCAAACAACATCCAATTAGAAAATTATTTTAGGGCTTTGATCGAGGAGGCGAGGCACATATTTTGGTGTAGCCAGCTTTCAGTTCTAGTGGTAATGGGCTGCAACATGCGGCAGCGCTCTGGCTACTGACAACTAGTTTCATCGGGGTGGCGATCCAAGTGCATGTGGACTACTATTACGTAGTGATTTGGCCTTGAATTCTATCAATTGGTCTAATTATGGTTGATCAATTAAATTAATTCCTAAATTTAATTTGGTTAAGTTAATTTTGATGTGAAATATTTGTCATTGGACCGAAATATGCAATTATAAAGTGTATGATTGAACATGAATTTGGCTATAAGTGATGTGTGGACTCAAATTAATAATTAGGAGATAATTATAATTAATTATCCTAATTGGTATAATTAGAGAACCTAAATTGTATAACATTCAAAGAATAAAGTGTTAATAGAAATTAAGCAAAATTCATATGGATAGTCTATATTTATTTATCATGGACTTCGAACATCAAATTCGACATTAGGGATAAAATTCAGTTTAACAATTAAATGTTTCTTGATTTAGTTTAGTTAAAATGTTAAGCTAATTACCGATGTAAGTTTAAGTTAATCGAACCGAATTGTATTTATGGACTAGAATATTGGGTATGATTTTAGTTATGAGGTAATATTTTAGACTTAGATTGCTAATGATGAGCTAATTATCATTAACTAAACTAACTTATGCATTTAAGAATTCAGAATTTTGGACTAAAAATAAAGTCTAATTGTTATAGAAAGATATATACAAAATTCATAAGGATGATATAAATTTACTAGTGATGGTCTAGGAATATTAAAATAAGTAGTATGATGAAAATAAAACACTAGCCCAAAATTAATAGAATGTTTAATTGATATTATTTGATCGACGAGCATGCTTAGGAAGCCAAATTATGAAAGGAATTTAAAATAAACCTTTAATTGCCTAAACAAGCCAAATGTATGATGGATCTGGCAAAATAACTTAACTGATCAAGTTAATCTGATTATCATAGATAGACATGTTGGTATAAGAATTAGGGCAATAGAGGTGCCCCGCAAGAGATTAAGGACATTAGCATACTTAAAGTACATGAATAACCACAATTGCACGTAAGAATTGCTATAACAAAATATCAATACATATTTTATGCTTTATTGATACTAGTTAGTGAGGCCACGCTACCCTAATTAGTAGAGGACATCTGGCATAGATATTGAGACTTATTGTGAGGTTATAGATCATGTTATTGTTGGGAAAATATCATATTTGTTTTTCATGAATCTTATTTGTTTGTACATGCTATACCATGTGGCCATTACCAATGTTAGTTTGTTATGCGAGTTGATCACTCGAGAAATGGAGAGATAAGGAAGTCATTACTGCAAATCTTATTTCTAATATGTTCTGATATAATTTATTTTGGGGAGTAAGAAGGTTGGATTTGGCCAACAAGTCTACTAGGTTTTTAACAATTGATTTCTATTGTGTAATCTCTTACTATGTCACATCTCTATTGTTGCTTTTATCATCTGTCCAAATGTTTTTCTAACAATGTATTATTCTTTGAAATTTTGATGCATTCGGTAATTTCATTTATCTTTACTCACTGTACATCAATTTTGTTAGAAACCTTTATTAGTTCTTCCTTCACCTTACACGTTCGGTTAACTGTTATATACCTCACAAGTTAGTAAAACTTATGCCTCGTTCATGTTCTTGATTCCTTTTTCCCTACTAGGTTGTGATAAGTAGCATGTGAATCATCACAAGCTACACTAGTGTATATAGTTTTTGTTGCTAGCTTCCAGGTATGTAGAATTTAAACTAGTTATGAAAAATACCATGTATGTAAGTTGAAGTTTATGACGGTATGTAGATGCTTATGCTTATGAGGGTTTAATACTAGTGATGATCTTGTACTTTGGTCTATTATGTACTTTTTGGTATGTGTAAGTAAACCCAAGATTTTAGCTTATACCTATTCAGGTTGCTAAGACTTTGGTGCTAGTGATATTGTAATTTTTTTTTAAAGTTATATCATTTAAATTTCTGTAAGTAGTATCCCAGGTCAAGTCCTATATGATTTGAATTATTGTAAATAAGATTTGAATAACACCTCTACCCAAAGCAAACACCTCTTAGGTGGGATGCTATAATAATAATTTATAGGATGATGCAATTTAACATTCTTCTAGTTAATAGGAAGGAAAATAATAAATTTTATTGAATTTAGAATCAAAATTAATACTATATGGTGTTAAAAATTTATTCTATTTTATAGAACCTATTAATTTCATAAAAAGAGAAGCTACTATTATGTTGGGTTTAATTTTCAAAAAATAAAGAGCACAGTAACCGCAAGTGCACGTATCCCTTACATGTACTATAAAGTGAACATAAGGAATGATTCCACCAAGAACTAGATCTAGATGTTTCACTAATTACTATGCTATCACATTAGTTTTATGCAAACAATGAGAATGTAATTGATGCAAGGTAAATAAATAGGCCTTTAGTCAAAGCCTACTCTTTTTTCTTATGACGTGGATAAATATATGGGGCCATAAATTGAGGCCTACACTTTTTCTTTGGTGTTGTAGAATCCTAGTGGATTAGACCCCAACAATTTGAAGACATCTAAGTTCAATCAAACTCTACGACTCTTCATTATAAATATCTCAAGTTACAAGGTCGTGAGGTATGAAATCTTTATCTAAAAGTTCCCTATAATTCTCTCTACATATTTTTCTTGTTCTATTGAATACTGACTTGAGCATTGGAGGACTTTCATCTAGAGAACTCACCAACATCCCTAATAATTTGTTGTTGAGTGTAGGATTTGAATCTAAGTAGGTGCTAAAAGATATTTAGGTCCAGATCAAGAACAAAGTTTCCTATACCCATGCTAGTGGGCACTGTCTATAGGAAACATCTCTTTTGATAACCTAAATTTTTTAATGGAGAAAGGTATGATAGAGATACTAATGAAAGAGTTGGTAACACAACCCCATCTACAAAGTCATCCCCCACATGAGCCATTTGCACTCTTACCACTAGAAAAGGTAGGTGATGCTGCAGTACGAAAAGAGCGAGCGAGCGAACTTATCATGTAGGTAACTACTACCTAATTTAATGACTGATGACCAATTAGTGGAAGTAGATAATGAGAGATATACAAATGCAGGCCCTGTCATTACCTATGGTGGCACCTCAATTAGCACTTGAGTAGGGGGCAAGAGACCTACTTTAGCTTATATCGCTGAAGTGATCGTTCATGTTAGGACAAGCAGGAGAGCCCTGAGGGGAAAACTAACCTCAAGTACGATGTGGTGACTCTAAAGAGGTGGAATCCTAAATGCCTCTTCAAAGACCACAAAATTCTGGTAGGAGAGAGTGGTCCTAGGAGAGACTCTTACATTATCGAGCAGAGAGGATTGAAGTACAGGAATTAAGTAAGAAAGTAAAGGAGCTTAGTTGAAAGCTAGATAAGATGAAGAAAAAAGCTACAGGAGAGGGTTTAGTGCTGCAAAGAAATAGATCCTTTTGTGAAGAAATATTGGTAGAAACCTTACTTGTTGGGTTCAAGATTCCAAACTTGCCTAGGTATGATGGCCATAAAGACCCTCGAGAGCACATAGCAGCTTTTGAAAATATCATGCAATTACACGGATTGTTGGATGCAATTAATGCTAGGATTTTCATCACCACTCTTAGTGAGAAGGCATAAGAATAGTTCTCTAGCCTACCTAAAAAGTCAATTGAATGTTATGAGCAAATAAGTAAGAAGTTCCAATTCTACTTCGCAAGTAAAAAAAAGGACAAAAAGATCTATTGCTATATATTCACCAAACAAGGAGAGAATGAGAGCCTATGAGCTTTTATTAATCAATTCAACAATGTAGTATTAGAGGTGCCACATTTGGGGTAGATATGATGGTAAGTATTTTAATTCATGGACTAAAAAAAGGGCCGCTAATATCTACAATGGCTAAAGACTCTCTAGTAGATATAGAGTAGCTGATGGAGATGGCAAAGAGGTATATAAATGAAGAAGAGGTCAAGTGAATGAAAGATTAAGAGTAAAATAAGAATACACTCCAAGAGTAGAGAAAAACAGAAGCAGATAAGCTTGGACTTAGAACTATTGTCGGAACTAAGGAACCAAGCTCATATCTAGATCCTAAGGCACAAGAAGATGATGGAAAAGACTCACAGTAAGAAAGTTAAGCCCAGGACTTTTCATATAAGAGATTTAGTACTAGAGAAAGTGGAGGTATCAAAGCACATGGGGAAGTTTAACCCAAATTAGAAAGGTCCTTACAAGGTAACAAAGATAACTTAAGGGGATCATACCACTTATAAAGCATGCGAGGACAAGATTTACTGTGACAACTTGAAATTGTTCTATGCTTAACTAGTTTAAGTAGTTTACTTTCATTTTATTTTTGTGTTTTGTTATTTTTTTCTTTAATAGAGACTAAGTAGGCATTAGAGTTTTGCATTTAATGCACAATTCAAGTAAGGTTAACATTTTTTGCCTCTATCTATGATCATGCTATTGTCTAGATAAAAGAGGCCCCTAAGTGGCCTCCAAACATCTTTAAGGTTCTTCATGAACCAAATAGGCCCCAAGTGGCCTCCAAGTAGCTCTTAAGTTTCTAATGAACTTGATAGGCCCTTAAGTGGCCTCCAAGCATCTCTTAAGTTCTTGATGAACCAAATAGGCCCCCAAGTGGCCTTCAAGCTATTCCTAGGTTCTTTATGAACCAAATTGTCCCATAAGTGACCTCGAAGTATCTCCAAGGTTCTTGATGAGCCAAATAGGCCCCAAGTACCAAACATCTCTTAATGTCATGCCTCAAAATCAATTATACGTTCTAGTATCAAAGCGAAATTCAATCCCAATAAACATTATTATCAATGCAAACATAAAGATAGACTAAAAAACTCCCAATACTCAAAATAATTCAAGCTAATCTTATAACACAAAGACTCAAAGTACTAATACTTAACCACAACTAAGGCAAAATAAAATCTATAATAAATAAAATAGAACAATAGGCTAAGGAGAATTAAACCTGTCTATTGTGAAGATCTAAACTAAAACTTCTGATTCTAATCATAAGTGGGATCCACCTCCTCATTAAGGCTAAGATTTAGGTCTGCTAGAAGAAAATTAAAGAAAAACATAGAGTGAAAGTAAAAGACTCCATGAATGCCAAGTGTGTGCATGGTGAGTTCATGAATTTAACATCAATAATTCAGTAAAAAAATTCAAGAAGACTATTAGTGCAAGGCAATAAATGGTCAAGTAGTAATGGAACAAGATTTTAGTAAATATTTTCATAGACTAAAAATTTAAATGCGGTGATCACACAGTATTTGTTGTAGTCAATTAACCTTATAACTACTATCATAACAACTCATTATCGCTTCGGGCAAGATGCAACCTTACCAAAATAGTACCCAAGTCCAGGTCCTTGGAAAATCCTATGACCCATCTCAGCTACAGATGACTTCTATTTTGCGCTAGAGGAATTAAGCCATGGGAGCTTAGAGTTCAATCGGCAAGCTTGCTGATGCTTGGTGAAGTCTCTTGCACACTCAGACCAAGTTGGATTCAACTAGCAGTAATAGTAACAGTACATCCTAATAAGTTGATCATTGAATTTAATTGCTAGTCTAGAAGCATAAAAAAAATTATAAAAGCACATGTTTTCGTTTATCTAGAAATAAACCAAAAAAAAATTTTTTTTTGTGCACAGTGGACTGCATATAGAGTGCAATGTAAAATAAAAAAGATTATTAGTGGATCATATATCGTATGTCCTTCTAGGTTTTAAAAAAATACTATATAAAACATATAAGTTTAGGCACTCACTATACTTATCAGAGGAATCAAAAATTGATTCTATCGTGTCGAGTCCTTGACCACCTACTCACACAATTTAATATTTAACTTCATTAATCATATCCAAACTATTTAGAGAACTAAACTTGGTAAAGACTTAATAGTAACAATAAGTATACAATACTAGTTCCCATACACTAATCCATTTAAAATTATTCATCATGACACCTAATGACTCAAATTATAATTTGTAAACAACTGTTTGCAAAGCATTAACCTATAATTTCCGAAATCAATTTCAAGATGCTTTCCTACATTTAATCTATTTCTAGCACATTACATGATTCATTGACTCAATCTCCACAATTTCTATTAATATAAGAAAAGCCTCATGGCACTATCAAATTTAGCCTGGCCCACTTGGTTAATACCTTCCACAGCAAAGAGATATCTTAATGTGCAAATTTCATGAAGGCAAGGATAATTCACATGTGGCAATATTTATGGAAGGAATAAAAAAGAATTCTTAATTATTTGTTATTTCTTTGTCACAGTAAATTAATAAGCATAAAGTTAAAGGGAAACAATTTCATTCATTGGTCTTAAGGTGTGGTAACTGCATGTATGTTGTTTTCCAAATTAACCCTCCATTCTTTTGTACAACCCGACAATCCCACATGTTTGCCAAAAAAATCCTCTTCTCTTCTATAGCTATAAAATCACCACTACCAAAATTGTACTTGTACCTCATGGTACAGTCAAAAAACAAAACAATTTCCATTCAAAATAACTTTTCCAATTGCATTTGAAGTCAACAATTACAACTAATAGAAAAACAAATTAGGCACTAGTCACAAATTTTTTTTTTCTTAAGAGGTAAAGACTTAATGCCTCAATCATAGAATGGACAAAATCTAAAATATAATCCTATTCATTTTTCTTTTCACATTACCACATGCACTTAGCGTAGCAACAACCTACCTATGAAATTTTTAATTTACTTTGTGCAGATATGCAGTAGCCGACTTCTTTTCTTTCTTCTCTTTTCATTTCTTTCGCTTTCGTCATTTTGCCCTTGTTTTTTTCGTTTTTAAAATTTAATTGTGTGGCTAGGGTTTTAGATTGTATGGATTATATGTACGGGAGAAGTATTTTACTTTAACTAGAACTCTAGTTATTTACTTTCTAGGACTATTATACCTATTATAATTCTATTGTGTTTATTATCAATTCCTAAAGTCTCAATAATTTAATTCTTAGTAATGATATAATATTTTCAAGCAAAATTACAACTTATTCTCTCAAAATTTGAATATCTAACTAATAGCTTGCACTAATTGATCAAGAGGTAATTTAATAGTATATATGTATATTTATATTATACATAATTTTTTAAAATAATAAATAAAGTAAATTAAAATAAGATAAAATAATTAATTAAATATGAATAGAAATTCTAAGGTATTACAATTAGGTTCTTGATGAACTGCATAGGCCCCTAAGTGGCCTTCAAGCTATCTCCCAGGTTCTTGATGAACCAGATAGGCCTCAAGTGGCCTTCAAGCATCTCCAAGGTTCTTGACAAACCAAATAGGCCTTCCAAGTGGCCTTTAAGCTGTCTCCCGGGTTCTTGATGAACCAAATAGGCCCCTAGATGGCCTCTAAGCAACTCTTAGGTTCTTGTTGAATTAGATAGGCCCCTAAGTGGCCTTGAAGCTATCTCCCAAGTTCTAGATGAACTAGATAGGCCCTAAGTGGCCTCCAAGCTTCTCCCAAGTTCTTGATGAACTAAATTATCCTCCCAAGTGGCCTTTAAGCTATCTCCCAAGTTCTTGATTACCAAATAGGCCCCCAAGTGGCCTTCAAGCTATCTCCCAGGTTCTTGATGAACTAGATAGGCCTCCAAATGGCCTCCAGGCATCTCCTAGGTTCTTGATGAACCAGATAGCCCTCCAAGTGGCCTCCAGGCATCTCTTAGGGTTTTGATGAACTAGAGAAACCCGTAAGTGGCCTCCATGCATCTCTTAGTTTCTCAATGAACCCAATAAGCCCCCACGTGACCTTCAAGCTATTTTCTAGGTTCATGATGAACCAGATAGGCCCCCAAGTGGCCTCCAACCTATTCTCCTAGGTTTTTGGTGAACTAATAGGTGTCTAAATGGCCTTTAAATTGAACCCAATGGGCCCCTAAGTGGCCTCTAAAATAAACACGAAGGTTCTTGATGAATTGAAAAATTAAAATGTATCAAAATTTGTTGCAATCCAAAATCAACATGTAAATTTATTGAACGCAGACTTTCCCAAGGCTCGAAATGAATCAAAGCATAAGAATGCATTGAAGTCTCTGGTGAGAATTGGTCAGGCAAGCCTCAAGGTGAGCAAAAATTCTATCTTGAATAGTTGAATTAAGCCTTAAAACATATGTTGATCTTGTGTAGATATGATATGAAACTTTAAAGGAATAATAATTCTAAACCTAATCCACTAGATTTGACTATTCCTAAGGGTCAAGTGCATATCTAAATGGGTCAATAATGTTGAAATCCAACTTCAATAGGAAGTGAAGGGGGATTAGTAGAAACGTCCTGGTAAGCTTCATTAGTACCTTCTCCAGGATCAATTTCAACCCCGACAACAATCTCCTTCTCCATATTAACCAAAGAAGGGCTCAACCCCGAGCTTGGTATATCAGGATGACAACAAAGAGTTTTAAGCATTCTCTTGGCTTAAGGTTCGATACATAATTACAACTATAAGCCTTGTTTTGAGGCTGGAATCAGAGGAGAAAAAGATTCAGTTGAGATAATCCATGAATGATAGGCCAACACAAAGCCACAATTCCATGCTAAAACTTTGAACGAATTGCACCTCTTTTCATATAAATTCATGAGAAATTCATGAACCTCAACCAATGCCAAAATCCTCGAACGAGCTAATGTTGCTTATAAAATTACCCGCAATTTGAGGGTCCACTAATCATTCAGGTCCTATTAATTTTAGTCAACCTACCAATTTTAAATATGCCTCAATTATGCCGCTCATCGTCACACCGTTGTGTATATAATTTCAAAATTAACATAGCAGTTTTAAAATTGCTAGATAGTAATTTAACGCCCAGGTCTAGGGCTATAAATGGATATTTGAAAATTCATTTATCGTTCGCATTTGTATCTATTTATAGAAAATTTATCCTCATCCATTTAAAGCGGATATTATCCATATCCGATTATAAATGGATACAAATATGATAAATACATATCCAATCCGAATGTATATATATTAAATAATATATTTTTATATTTTTTAATAAAAATCTCATAATTCATATATGTATACATATAAATTATAATTAAAGAATTGGGAAGAAAAAAAATTAAATTATTGTAATATAGAGAAAAAAAATGAAGAATAAAGTTAATCAATGCAATTATTGTTTGTTAACTTTATAATTAATATAGTTAAATGCCATTATTATTATGAATAAGTACTAATAATTAATTATAAAGTCAATTATTAATTAGAAATTATACTATTTGTTTGATTGCTTTCTTTTTAATGAAATTATATAGTTTCTTCTATTAATTAAAATATATTTTTGTTATAAGTTCATAGATTTACGTATTTGGATATTTATAAATAAATATTTAAATAATTATTGTCGAATATGGATATAAAAAAATAATACGAATATGGATAAGTTTAATAAAATATGAATAAATTTAAATAATTATAATCAGATACAGATATATTCGAATTTGACTGATATGTGACGGATACGAATTTGAATATAATTTTTTAGTATCCGTCAAATCTATATTCGTATCCGAATATTCAAAAAATTAAATAGATACAAATATAAATTTAGTATATTCGATCTGTTTAATATCTGTTTACATTCCTACCCAGCCTTGAATCGAGGCTTATCACACCGCCACATGCTTGAATGGCACACGATTTTATAGCTGAACATGATTTTTAGAGTTGAGAATCAACTTAAGTCTCGTTTCGAGGGTATCATCCTACTGATCTTCTACATAACATTTAAGTAAAACCTCATTCCAAGGCTATCAATTATTCCCCTGGCAACAATGAAATTAAAATGGCTGCCCATGATGCATTTCTTTCACAAGTACACACACACGCACACACATATATATATATATATTATTTGTACATTAGTCCTCAATTTGAGGCTTAATTTGAGCAGGGGATAAACTTAAGATTAATGTTCAAATAATTACAATTTGTAGGTATTATAATGCTATTTTTCTTGCTTAGTCCTCCTAAAGTCAGTAAATTCCCCGGTTATTGTTATGGTAATTTCCGTAGTAGTTTTTAATTTCAAAATGCTTTAACTTGTTCTAATATCATCTTCTCTTCAAATAAATGTGAACATAAATTAGTGTTAGCAATAATAAAATAAATGTTACTATGTAAATGAGTAAATTGGCACCAAATTGAGGACACCGATTTCGGACATAAAAGAATAGTAAGCCGCATATCTCATGCATGCATTTACCTACTTCATCCGGATTGTGTAAGACCTCATACCATAGACTTGAATGAAGTAGTAGGATTACTGATATGGGGCAAATAAATGGGCCTCTAATCAAACCCCACTCTTATTTCTTATGATGTGGATAAATATATAGGATTATAAATTGAGGTCCACACTTATTCTTCAATGTTATGAAATTTTAGCGGATTATATCGCAATAATTTAAAGACATCTAAGCTCAGTCAAACTCTTCGACTCTTCATTATAAATATCTCAATTTACATGATCATGAGGTACATAATCTTTATCTAAAAATTCCCATTAAATCTCTTTGCATATTTTCCTTCTTCTATTGAATACTAACTTAAGTGTTGAAGGGTTTTTGCAGAAAAACTCATCAACATCCCTAACGATATATTGTTGAGCATAGAATTCGAATTGGAGCAGGTATTAAAAGACGTTTGGGTCCAAATGAAGAACGAATTTTCCTATACCCACACCAGTAATTAAGTTTGATTTTAAACTAAAGAATTAACTACTACAACTTGATTGAGCATTAATCAAGATTAAAGGCTTAGAATTATGATATCCTCACTTTAGATGTGTTTAATTCCTTAATTTCTCCGCAAGAAAAAATTTGATAAACTAAATTATTGACTACGAGTCTAAGCAAATTACAATAATCTTATGAACTTCTCGAAATAAAATTCTTAATCGATTAAGTCACAATATTCCTAGTCAACAAAATGAAGCACTAAAAAGTACAACTCAGTTAACTACCTATGGCGCGAAGGTATATGCTTAACCTATATGCAAATTAATTTACTCAGTTATTTGACAAATTAATAGTAGGTTCTTCTATTGCTAACAAGTCCTAATGTTTTTTTCGAACATTTTACAGGGCATATGAAATGGCTTAATTGGTGATCAAGCAAACAAATGAAGGAGGAAAAAATTACAAGAAATAATTTATGGATTCATTAAACTCAAAAGAGGAAAAGTGTGAAATTCAATTTCCAAATCAATGGTTCAATGGCAATTCTAGAGAAATTAAGGAACTTGTTTGTATACTTAACCCTACGAACATAATATTAATAAATTCCAATATCACTAAAACACAAGGATTGAAAAGAATAAAAGGACTATCTCTGAACATAACATTAATGAATCCCAATGTCATGAAAATACAAGGATTGAAAGAGTGAAAAGACTATATCTCCAAACGTTCTTGATCTTCTTTAAAACTTCTTCCAAACCTTGAAAATCCAAGAAAAACTATAATTTTTGATCAAAACATAAAAATGTAGATTCTTAATTTATATGTTAAGAATTCGGTTCAGTTTTAGACTCTTGACCTAATAGACATCTATATTTGAATTAAATCTTATCTACATCTATAAATAATTGTAGTTCTTGTTGGATTAGAAATCTTCCTTGTGAAGGGATGTGGATAGATAACACTCAACCACATCTAGTAGGATAATTCTCCCTTGTGTGGGATAGACATTATCTAGATCTCCTAGTTGAATTGAACTCTTGGAAGATTCATCTATAAATTGGTCCTTTTCCTAGGAGTTGAACACACACAACTTGAGTATTCACTCATAAAAGATTCTCTCAAATTCATAGTTAATTTTCTCAGTCTTTCCTAGGGTATCAGCAAATAGTCCCAAAGGTTTAAGGTATGTAAACTTGTGGAAACTCTAGTAGCACCCCCGCAAGGCGAGAAAAAAAAATCGATAGAAGGCCTTTCAAATTAATGGACATGGAGTTTTTATGCATTCAAAGCTTGTAGAGAAGCTTCGATCTAGGTTGGTATTGATAACTCTTCTGTTGATCAAAAGGTAACACTAGACCACCTTATTTAATATCATGATTTATAAGATTAATAGTATTTATATATTTAATCATGATTTTCCAACATTGATGTGTAAGCAAATAGAGCTTGATCTCGCAATTTTTTGAATGCGATAGATTATTTGGTTTTTATGTTTAGAATATTACATTGAAATTCAAAATCTACTGTAAGCATGAAAATATGGTCGAAAATCTCTACTTACTCAACAATGTAACTTTCATTATTTTCTGTACATATATCAAAAGGACCAGACCCGGCCCAATTTATTTCTTTATGAAATATCATTTTTCCTTTTTTTTGGAAATTGAAAGACTTGTTGCCGTGGGAATTCTTTTCGATATACTGAAAATTATGTTGCTTGCTATGAATATGATATTTGATTGTGAATGATCAATCTTACAAATATATCGAAGCCTCACCAACATGCAAAAATAACTTAAAGGTTAAAGGTCTGTCCTAAGATTTTTGAAAATTTTGCAGGTCCAACATGGTGGCATTAAGGGTGTTGTTAATTATGATGCTTAATGCTTTGGTATATTTCTTTTTATTTTCATGCTCTAGCATAGTTTGGTTTCTCGTTAATCAGCATGTACGAAATTTGAGTTCGAAAGCATGATCATATTACATGTGTTTTTATTCTAGATAATGCAGATTACATTAATTCATATTTGTTTGGACTTTTGAACTTAATCCAGAATTGGGCATTTATAGTTTATTTGAATTCAAAGCATGATATCATGATATGCTAGCAATTTGTTGCTATTTAATTGAATTCAAATGCATGAGAAGTCTTTTAATGATTTTTGTAAAGGAGTGAATACTCACAATTTTTTGTTATTAATGGTTGGGATCATTCAAAATTGATGCCATTAATTGTTAAAATTTAAAAACTATATAATATAAGTTATTATCTTTGATGTGAAAAATTATAGAAGCATGAGATTTCTTGAGCATGCAAATTAATTAATGAAATTCTATTCTTTATTAGAATTAAATTCTGTATGTAATTATGCAAGTTGCTTTCAATCTATAAATGCTCAAATTATTTGTTTATGGACATAAAATTATTTTATTTTTAGATTGGTAATTTTACTAAATGCTTTACTTCAGTGGGAGATGATTACTAGCTTTAATGGTGAAATTTTTTATTTTATTGAATTAAAGAGAATAATAAAATTTACTTGGATCAAAAATAAAATATTAGACCAGTACCTAACATAAATGCGAACGTCATACAGTTATGGAGACCCAAATAGCTTTTTTTGACCTTCATGGTAGTGGCAAATTTAACGGCCAAAACTATGCAATGTGGCATAGAAAAATTCAGTATCTATTGAACAAAGAAAAGATCCTTGATCATCTCACCACTCCCATGACTATGCCTGTTGAGCCATAAAATGGACAAATTGCCCAATATCATCATGATTAGGATGCGTACAATTAGTAGGTGGATCAAGACATGAGTGCGCACTTTACCATGCTAAGCTACATACGTGATAATTTGATCACGTATGGCTAAAGAGTTGTACCTTGAGAAATATCCTACGGCTAAAGAGCTATGAGAGGTATTGAAGGTCATGTACGGTAGCAACTTAATTGCTAGACTGTGGGCACTCACTCTCAAGTTCAACTAGTATGTACTTGACCCAAAACACTCAATAATCCAACATCTTAATGTGATGAAAGATATAATTTGAGTACTTCAGAATGCGGGATGTGAGCTCATAGATGAACAACAAGTTCTGGCTATCCCTAGGTCACTACTTGAGCAAACTTGGGGACATGTTAAGCTTGTGCCAACACATAATGAGCAAATAATGACATTCAATAGTGTTACCAATCACTTTAAGTTGGAGGCTGACTGTAGAGAGTCAGAATGCACACAAGTAGCTGTTCTTGTCGCATATGCGAGTTAGCGAAAGCTAAATAGAGACAAGCATGGGAACAAATAGGTTAGTATTAGACAAAGCAATAATCAAAACCAGAACTTGGCCCCCATAAGATGACAAGGCTATGAAGCATCGTCAAGCAAATAGGGGTGGAAAGAAAGACTTAAGTAAGGTTAAATGCTTTAACTACAAGAAGATAGGTCACTTCACTCGTGACTGCACTTAGCTAAATAAGGTAAGGCCTATACAAAGCTCTCTCAATTCTTTTATTTGTTCACATGTATTAGTTGCTAATTCTCTCCCTAGTTGTATTTTAGATACAAATGCAACAAAATATGTGACGAAAGATCGAGCAAGATACATAGATTACCATCAAGTGCCATCATACAACCACTGTATTGCTATAGGAAATGGCACACAAGAGGAAGTCCTTAGAGTTTGTACATACCAGCTCAAGCTCTGCACTGGATTTGAGCTACTTCTTAGTGATTTACAATATGTACCTAGCATTTGATGTAATTTAGTTTCAATTAATGAACTTTTAAGAGATAGTTTTTCTTCTCTGTTTGAGAACATTAGTTTGTCTATTTTTCTTGGTAAAGTCCTTTATAGACTCGGTTTTATGCATAATAAACTTTTCATGTTAGAATTATCAATTGATTACATTTATTTTATTTCTTCTACTCTAGATATTATTTATGATTCTGTTAAATGGCATGCAAGATTAAGACATATAAGGTATGAAAAGATGACTAGGTTAGCTCAAGTAGGCTTAATAAGGGCTAAAGTTAATCTCTCTATGTGTGATCCATGTTTGACTGAAAAAGCCTGCTATAAGCCTTTTGGAAATGCTAAAAGGGCTACTTATTCCCTAAAGTTTATCCACTCAAATATATGCAAACCCATGAATGTAAGGACTCAACATGGTGCATACATTTTTGCTCACATTCATTGATGATTATTTATGCTATAAGTCAGTATATTTCTTATCTCATTAGTTAGAAGTGCTTGATTGTTTTAAATGATTCTTCACAGAGGTTGAGAATCAAAGGGATAAAAAACTTAAGTTTTGCGTACTGACAGAGGATGAGAATATTTGTATGATCAGTTTAGATAAATATGTGAGGAAAAGATATAATAAGATAATTAATAATCCCACACACTCTACAATAAAATAGAGTTGCAAAAAGGAGGAATTGAATACTTCTAGATATGATCAGATCAATGATAGATCAAGTAAATCTCCTATTATTGTTTTAGGACGATACAATTTTAACTACCGTCGATATTTAAATGGTGTGCCATCCAAATTAGTTCCTTTAACACCCTATGAACTTTAGCATAGGAGAAAACCTAATTTATAAGGTTTTCGACCCTAGGGGTCAGTAAGGTTTTTTCACAATACTTCTTACAAGTATGGAAAACTTGGTTCTAAAGCAAGTAAACATGTTTTTATAAGATATTGTGAACACTCAAAAGGATATATTATGTACAATGAACACCCTGATCAACGAATAACTGAGATTAAGTCCTATAATGTGGGTTTCCTTGAGGAAGATTTCCCAACTAGAGGAGAAGTAAAAGAACATCTTGAACTATATGAGTTATGAGATCCTCCAGGTGACTTATCTATCTTTGACAATAGTGAGGGTGTGCAACCTTATCCAGTAATTGACAGAGATGATGATATTGACCCTAAATCTAGTGAAAGTGTTCCATTAGAAGAAGACTCTCAAAATCCATAGTCACAAAGAAGCAAACATAGAATAATACCCTATCGACATTATGAAATTGAAGCAGAATCTTTCATAAGCATTGTTGTAGATATTGATTAGCCAACTACTTATAATGGAGTTATAACTTCTCATAATGCAAAAAAGTGGATAACTACTATGGAATAAGAGATTAGCTTAATAGCTAAGAATAATGTTTGGGAGCTATTTGATCTTCCAACTGGATATAAGACCATTGGGAACAAGTAGGTTCTAAAGTTCAAGCGAAAGGCAAATGGATCAATTGACAAGTATAAAGCTTGACTTGTGGCGAAGGGTTATACCAAAAAAGAAGGAGTAGACTATGAAGAAACATTCTCCCTAGTGGTGAGGTTTGCCTCTATTCACCTAATTCTAGCCATAGTCACTTATTTAGATCTGGAATTATTTTAGATGGATGTTAAGACAGCATTTCTCAATAGAGAATTAGACAAAGAAATTTATATGGATCAACTAATAGAGTTTCAGGAAATGAAATAGGAGTGCAAAGTCTATTGCTTAAAATGATCTATTTGTGGGCTAAAATAATCATCTAAACAATGGTACTATTGATTTCATCGAGCAATCATACTGGTAGGCTTCATGATGATCAAGGAAGACTACTGTGTGTATGTCAAGAGAAGTAGGAAGAGTTTTTTTATACTCTCATTACATGTAGACAATATTTTTTTGGCTAGAAATGACTTAGAATTGATTGTCGCCACTCAAACATGGCTATTTTCCACAATTGAAATGAAGGACATTGGGAAAGCTGAATACATACTTGGTGTTAAGATAATATGAGATCGTTCTAGAAGATAATTGAGTTTGTCTTAAGAGACTTACATCAAGAGAATTATAGAACAATTTCGTATGCATAATGCTAACCCATTAGACACACACGTGGATAAAAATTATGTTCTTAGTAAAGAAATATGCCCAAAGATAGAAGAAGAAAGGAAATACATAGATAATGTTCCATATGCCAGTACTATAGGAAGTTTGATGTATACTATGATGTATACTCGAACAGATCTATGCTTTGCAGTTGGGATGGTGAGTAGATATCAAAGTAATCCTAGACCCAACCATTGGGCAATGGTCAAAAGGAAACTTAAATATTTGAAAGAAACAAGTGATCCTACTTTGTGTTACCATGGAAGTAGTTTAAGACTTATTGGATATAATGATGCTAATGAATTAGCAGATAGAGATGAACGTAAATTCACATTGAGATATTTTTTTTACTAGGAGGTTCTACTATCACTTGGTGTAACAAGAAGCAACCTTGCATTTCTTTGTCCACAATGGAAGCAGAATACGTTGCTTGTAAATCAACAGTACCAAAGGCTATTTGGTTGAGGAAAATTTTTCAAAGTTTGCATATTTCAATGCATGTTGATGATGTAATTGTTATCTATTATGATAACACGACTACTTTAGCATATGCCAAGGACCCTAAGTACCATGAGAGGACTAAGCATATAGATTTGAGACAGTATTGCACAAAGACAAGTAGTTCTCAAGCGTATTTCTACTAGCAAAATGGTTGCTAATCCATTTATCAAGTCTTTAAGTAGAGATATGTTCCAAAGTCATGTTAGTAGTATAGGACCTTGTAGGATTTGATTATTAGCTTGTATGAACATTTTTATTGATTAATAAAATTATGATGTTCACTTTCATTTTTATGTTAGTGTATTGGGTCTATGATATATGTGAATGTTACCAGACCTTGATTAACCTACTCACACGAGCAATTGCCCTGACGTTTCGATAGCAAGCCGAATGAGACTTATAGATCATGTATACATTTTTGAGATGATTATGAATGATTGCCTACACGTTTTTTGAAAAACAAAAAAGGTTAAAACATAACTTAATAGTCACCTTAGCTTGGAGGCTAAACTTGCGAAATTCTAGAAGATATTTTGGAAATGACAATCTAGTGTTACGCTGGTCAGGCACTTAAATAGCAACTAGACTAAGGTTAGTATGATGTTAAGAGCGTGACATGCCAAAATTTGAGTGGGAGCTCCATCAGAACATGTATTCATATTGCATGTATTATACGACGACCTCTAAAGAGAGTGACTAAATGGGTCCCTGCTTCATCATTGTGTGAGTGTTTATTATTATTCTTTTTTGTACCCTTTGGGACTCTGGACCATGTCATGAAGTGTAAGCTTGATGATGCTACTTTGGCATGCCTCCAATGGCCATGATTAATTTGGCCTATCGGAACATGACTAGGAACACTATCAAGACCAAACGAATTAGCATAAAGAGCTAAGGAAGAACTAAGTTCGGTGATGCGCTCTTATTTTATGGCTTATAGGCCGGTTGACTAAGTTAAAAGTGTTTGACATAGTCATGAGCATAGATACATAATGAAAATAGTCAGGTATGCTCTACTTGATATTGAGGGATCAGAGATACTTAATTTAGTGGGACCACATAGTTTGGGGTACTTAGTGAGTTTTGAGTTGTAGGGTTATGTTAGTTTTGAGATAAGTTTTTAATATTTCCAAGAGTGTTTTATTTATTAACTACAATTCAATTCCAATTTGTGTCCAAATCATGATTAAGGAAACTTGATATTTCTCTCCTCATTTTTCTCACTAAATAGACCATCGCTACTTGGATGAGTTAATAACACATAGTACACACAAGCTAGATAGCTCAGAACACCATGTTGCCAACTCAAAGCTTATTTTTCAGTCCTTCAAAAACGTTTTCTTTCGAGAATTATTCCCACAAAACTAAAATTTCATTGTTTAATTGGTAATTATGGAAAGAACAATTTAAGTTCAAGAAGCAGTACAGGAAAATAGGGTAAATATATTAGTTATACCTATTTCACTTCTCCCCACCATTCTCTCAAATCAGAACTGGCGTTAGAGATGGAATTGCGGATGGCAATAGCAGTGGTGTAGGGATCATTTAGTTCTTTGAAGGAAAGAACATTTTCACGACTGGTGCAACTGGACTTGTTGCGAAGGTGCGCCATGCATGTATTTATATAGTATATATGTTCAAATATTGCTTTACTAATTATTATTTTTTTTAATATTTAAATGCATCACATATTAGGAGCCTATTAGAGTTCGAATTCCAAATCTTCTATATTATATTAAAAATTTATACTATTGGACCACAAATTACTCGGTTGCTTTACTATCTATTATAGCTAATGTGCATTTAAATAATTAATTTGAACTTTATTTGTGCCGCTACATACTATCGCTATCGCTGATAATAAATGGGAATATCGTGATATATAGAAATAGTAAGTTTTAATTATATATGTAAAAATACATAGAGAGTAACAATATCAACTATTTGAAGTAGATTTCTTCTTTGATTAATAATCTTTCTTTATTTGCTCAAGCAAGCACACACACTGCAATAAAATTAATAACTACAAAAAAATAAATAAAGGTACTTTTTAAAATGGTCAGTAATGAAAATTTTAGTAAGCAATTTAATATTAATTATCTGTATTAGGTATGATATGTACTGAGTCATACATTAGAATAACCTACAATGAGGGCAAATTAGTTCTTAAGGATAAAAAATTTACTCTATTGCTCTATATAAAGGTGATCTTTAAAGTGGTCTCCATATATGTTGCCTACAACAATGGAGGCTATTTAATTATCTAAATGCCTTAATATATATTGGAGGCAATTTTTAAACTTTTAAAGGCAAAAAAATTAGTCCTGAAAGTTTGCTATATGTTGTAGTAGTGATACCAAGAATTCGTTAGACTCGAACTTTAAACCTCACGCATACAAGAGTGAGGATAGTGCCACTGGGTCAATTAATTACTCTACTATTTGATTATTATGAAAGCTGATAGTTTCCCTTGAGAGGTTGGCAGTAATCTCTTGGTTTAAGTTATTTAATTCTGAAATAGTAATTTAATGTTTTTATGTCAATGTTCAGCTGAAGCATATGACTTGTTAATCATTTTTTGCGATTTCCACTTGCATGAAAAGTTTCCTCTTCTATAGGGTGGGCTTAATTTTCTCAAATTTTCTTCAAAATTTTTTCTTTATTACTGTGGAATTGGTTGATTTCTTAGAAGGTGGCGAAATCTCTTGCAGCGTTGGTCGAAAAGTTACTGTGAGATAGACATCAGTGGGTAAAACCTACTTATGAACGGCGAATGATAAGAAGGATGCGCTTGATAGATTGTCAAAAGAAGTACATATGTTTCTGAATGCTATATATTTTAAATTCATTTCGTTGTCCTTCTTCATCTTCACAATGATCTAGTCACACTAATTTGCCAAAAATTTTAATTGTCTTAGATTATAAACTCGGAGTTATTTGAATGTAAATGAGGAAAACATGGAAGCTCATATGAAGAATTTGTAAGAGAAAAATTGATACCAGTTGTTATCAATGCATGCATGACTCAGCTGCTAGTATCTTTAGTTATGTTGTTATTTTTTTGGTTAGTTATTTTTCCAATTAGTTAGGGAAGCTTCAGGAACACCCCAGCTTCTTCGTGCACTTGTATATGTACAAACTGAAGTACAGATTCCAAGTTAATGTTATCTTCCTTTCTCTGCGTCTCTATTGTGTGTTGAGTTCATTTGTCTAGGGTTTTCTCCGTGATATGGTATCAGAGAAGGTTTCATAGCAGAGTGATTGGCTGGTTTCACAGCAAATGCAAGACTGGAATTAGGATCAGAATGCATCATGCCAATTTGTCTCCGTCCTTCCTCTTGAATGATCATGGCAAAAATTCTGCTGATTGGAGGTAATGGATCCATCAGCAGTATTTGCCTTGCGGCCTATGAGTGTGTCATTCAATCCTATCAAGAAGGCCAAAACATACTCCATCTAGCAATAATCGATCATAGCCTTGACACCACCAAAATTACACATTCCGCAAGAACAAACTAGACGGATGTGACTGAGTTCTTCCCAAATCAATTTCAATTTGGTAAAATGGATGCTCAGAGATTGCTGATTCTGATTATTGGATATCAAATTTTGCCGGAGCTAGAAAATCCTACATCAAAACTCATGTGTTCAAAAACCTTAGCAAAATTCCGTAGTGTTCAGTTTGCTAGTGCTCTCTTCTTTCGCTCAAAAGTTCCTATCCAGTTTTGGTCCGACTGCACTCTCACTGCCA
>JACGDI010005406.1:299345-368988 GCA_014898725.1 Jacaranda copaia | reverse complement strand
GAACTACTCTATCATTCTCCTTTCGACTATTCTCATTTAATAACCTTTGGCTGTCTTGCCTTTGCTTCTACACTTCCAGCTCATAGACAAAAGTTTCATCCTAGAGCTAGGATGTGTGTCTTCCTTGGGTATCCAACAGGCTACAAAGGGTACAAACTTTATGATATACAATCCAAACAATTCTTCATCTCAAGGGATGTTATATTCCACGAGCACATCTTCCCTTTCCATATCATAGCTAGCACTGACCCTATTATGGATCCTTTCCCTCAAACAGTCTTGCCAAAGCCTATGCTTGATCCTCCTACTTCTATTCAACGTCGTCAGCATATCATGCAACCTACTATTCATCCCATTCAAACTGATCAACCTCTAAGAAGGTCTCAAAGGATACATATACCTCCTACATATCTCCAGGATTACCATTGTAATTCTATTACTGAGATTAAACACTTGTATCCTACAGATAACTATCTGTCCTACAACTCTCTCTCTCTCCTGTCATTCAAATCTCTCATTCACAACATCTCACACATCCCTGAGCCCTAGTTCTATCATCAGGCCATAAAACACCATGAATGGAGAGATGCTATGAGAAATGAAATGAATTCCTTAAAGGAAAACAATACTTGGACCGTGGTCCTTCTTCCAGCAGGTAAACACTCCATTGGCTGCATGTGGGTTTACAGGATCAAACATAATTCTGATGGCACAGTGGAAAGATTCAAAGCCCGAGTTGTGGCTAAGGGGTATAGCCAATAGGAAGGCATCGACTTCACTGATACACACTCACCAGTAGTTAAACTTGTTACTGTCAAACTGCTGCTGTCTCTTACTGCTTCTCTGAATTGGCACCTTGCATAGATGGATTTTAACAATGCCTTCCTCCACGGTGACTTGTTTGAGGAATTTTAAATGGACTTACCTCTTGGTTATCTCAGTAAGTGGGGTTCAGAATCCAATCCCAAACTAGTTTGCAAATTGAATAAGTCCTTATATAATTTAAAACAAGCAAGCAGGCAGTGGTTTTCTAAGTTCTCTCACACCTTACTTTAACTGGGTTTTATCCAGTCCAAGGCTGATTATTGTCTATTTACTAAGGGAAAAGATAGTTCATTCATTGCTCTTCTCATATATGTTGATGACATAGTTATTGCAAGGCCATCCATGACAACCATTGCTTTTATCAAGTCTCAACTTCAGACAGAGTTCAAACTCAAAGACTTAAGGTCTTTGAAGTTCTTTCTCGGCCTTGAAATAGCCAGGAACTCTTCAGAATATGCCTATCTCAAAGACAATACACTCTCCAGCTGTTGGAAGATACTGGTTTTATCAATTGCAAACCCGCTCAGACTCCTACAGATCCTAAAGACAACCTCAGTGCCATCAATTCTGAATCACTCATTGATGCTACCCAGTACAGACCCATGATTGAGAAGCTCGTATATCTAACCATTTCAAGGCCTAATATTACATTCACATTTCATAAACTAAGTCAATATGTAGCTCATCCCAAACGGCAACACCTCCAAGCTGCTTATCACTTATTACGATACTTAAAAGTGTCAACCAAGTCAGGGTCTTCTATTTTCAGCATCCACCAGCCTACAAATCAGGGCCTTCTCTGATGCCGACTGGGGTGCTTGCACCGATACTAGAAGATCAACCACAGGCAACTGTGTCTTCTTGGGCGATTGTCTTATTTCCTGGAAAGCTAAGAAATAGACCACTGCATCCCGCTCTTCTACAGAAGCTAAATACCACGCCTTAGAAGCCATGATGTCTAAAATTACTTGGTTACAGCAACTCTTACACGATCTCGGCCATGATACCCCGTCAGCTGCTATGATATATGGTGACAACCAAGCTGCCATTCACATTGCCTCAAATCCCACATTTCATGAGTGCACCAAACCCATTGAAATCGTTTTTCATTTCATCCGAGACAAACTTGCTACTGGAACCGTCAAGCTACTACCGGTTAAATCTAAACACCAACTAGCTGACATGTTTACCAAACCTCTCCCAACCCCTCTGCTTAGATTACACATGTCTAAGGTGGCTGTCTTAGACATATTACAACCACCTTGATGGGGAGTATCAACACATGCATGACTCAGCAACTTGTACCTTTAGTTAGGTTGCTATTTTTTTGGGTAGTTAGTTTTCCAGTAAGTTAGGGAAGCTTTAAGAACAACCCAACTTCTTCGTGCATTTGTATATATACACACTGATGTACAGATTCCAAGTTAATGCTATCTTCCTTTCTTTACGCCTCTATTGTGTGTTGAGTTCATTTCTCTAGGATTTTCACGGTGATAGTTGTTGGAAATATTCTTCAACCAAATATAAGAATGGATAGTCTAGTGGCTTATAATTCAAATGGCATTATGTTTTCTTTATTATGTGAGAAGTTTCATATTCAACCCGAATACAAAACCTTTTCTCTGACAAAAAAAAAAAAAAAAAAGAGGAATGGACACTTCCTCTGCAAATGAAATTATGGAGGATATAGACGTTATAACACAGTCAGCAGCCAACACAACCTTCTATTATAGGTTAATTACTTAATTAATTCTTCTTTTCTCTACCGTTTATTTATTGTACTAGATAATTAAAATATTTCTTCCTAGACTTACTGTTATATACATGCATATCTTTTTCCTTGCAGATACGACCTCTCGACCTTTTAATTGATTCAAATGTTAATGCCTCTCAACGACTGATGAGGTTTGATAAGAAATGCAAGAACCTAAAGCTTTTTGTGCAAGTTTCAACTGGTATATTATACATTCTCTTTATGTACTATTAGTATTGATGAAGTGCTTATCAATAAATATATATACATTAATGATGTTCATGCAGCATATGTTAATGGAAGAAGAGAAGGTAATCTTTGAAAAGAAATTAGCTATGGGAAAAAATGGCAAAAATGAGGACGATGAGATGTTTCCATTTTTGCCTGCTCGTCTCAATGTAGTTGATGAGATAAACCTAGTTGTGAGATCAGTCATAACCTCTAAGGATTATGATGCAACGAAAGATTTGAGAAGACTAGGCTCGGAGAGGCACTGCTCCTTTTCATCATAGTAACCATTGATTTTCCTTTAGCTGTATGATTCTTACAATCTTGTGTTTTCTAAAATTATTCTGGCCAATATAACAAAAATCATAAGGAAATTAAACAGGGCTGCCTTCTGTGGATGGTATAATGCATATCATATGACCAAGGCTATGCGTAAAATGGTGTTAAATGAAATTAGAGGAGATGTACCAGTGCTTATCATCAGGCCATCTATTGTTGAAAGTAACTTCAACGAGCCAATCCCTGGATGGATACAAGGAAATAGGTCCAAATCATTGCCTCTTCATTCTTCATATCACTCCCATCAACAATCAAAACATTTTTCTTCTATTGCAACTTGAGTTCTTACGTTCTTGTAATTTATATATGGATACTAGGTGCGATCCAGAGATTATTTCTTATGGAAACGGGCTACTTCTTGCGCATTTTGCTGATCCTGACGTGCATATGGATGTTGTGAGTATGCAAGTTTGTCTTTCTTTACTTTTTTATTTATCTCCTCCTCCCGCATAAGTCGATCTAGAACTATGTCACTTGCACACGCATAAGTTTCTGCTAAGTGTTCCACTAACTATGTGATCATTGTTCATATTCCGGTTGACATGGTCACCAATACGACATTTGCAGTTATTGCGAAACATGGAACTATAAATAAGCCACAACTGAATGTCTACTATGTGGCAAGTGGCTTTGTGAATTCCTTGCAATTTTCCATCTTCCTTGAGTATGTATTTATGAACACTTTAATTTGAACTCTTTACCTAGCTTCGAGAGTATCAAGAAGATGAAGTTCTTCAACAAATTTAGTGAATTCCCCAAATACTTAAGGGATGAATTTTTGGAGAACAATGGGCTGAGAAATGCAGTTGGCATAAATGGAAAGGCACTTCAAAAGATCCAAAAGCAATACAGAGCAAAGATTGCTTATGCCGAGCAAGTCTGTAAGATGTACGAATTTGCAGGATTCTTCAAAGCAAGGTAGGAGAATGATGCATGCACAATTCCATAAGTCATAACTTAATTAAGCTTATGTTTGGACGTAAAATATTAACAAGGGAAAGAAAAATATTTATAACATAAAGTATAAAATTAATAGAAATTGAAGAGATGATTTTTTCTTTACTATTTTCCTCACTAAAATACAAAATCGCATAAATCACATTAATTATAAGCCATAAATCATCATTGTTTTCGTAAAAACTTTCAATAAACATTTGATTTGTGTCAGGTTACATACTGGCAATGATCGGAAGTTATTAGCGGAAATGTGGAAAGATGAGCAAATGAACTTCGAAATTGATACAACAAAGATAGATTGGAGAAAGTATTTTGTTGACATTCGCATCCCAGGATTAAGAAAACATGTGCTTAATACATAGCACAGGAGTGTCTGTCTAAGATTATGTAACTATCAGAAAACAAAATAAAATCCAATCAAATAAAAGAAGCTGGAAGAAAAGCTAAAAATAAGAACATGACTTGAGTGTTAGTAAGTTACAAAGTCATTGTTCAATACCTTTTTTTTTGTTTGTGTATTTGTTTCTCTACAACGTTGTAAATTATGCATCCAATGATCCGAATGTAAACACTAATTAACAAATAAATAATGACATAAATTAAGTATATTTTGTTTCCATTATATATCTAAGACAAGTACAGTACCAAAAGCAAACGCACAACTCTATGCACCAGTTAAACAGAACAACATTCTTTGGCTCCGAAACCTAAGAATTTGCTTAGGGTGTGTTTGTTTTCATTTCCATCCATCCTTTTTATTTCTATTATTTTTTGAAAATCAGAAATCATTATTTTCTATTCCATTTTACTCAAAATATTCCTCTTTTCATTTTCAATTCTTTTAAACTTATTACATCATTCTATTATCACATCAATCAAATATAAAATTGATTTGACATAAAGTATAAATTATTATATACATATATTTTTAAAAGATAAATTTTTTGAAACATAAATTATAAATTATAAATCAACATATGTTTTAACTCTATGTCTAATTTAATCATTACTTTCCAACAAAATATGCAAACTAGACCTGGCAATGTGAAACACACAGGTAACCCAAGGGCATGTAATCATGGGTTGGGTATATTTAGCTGTGGGTAAATTTACCCGTCTTTTATTGGGTAAGAGGTAAAGCCCCTGTTACCCCATTCTCACAGGTAACAGGTAACCCATGAGTACCCATTAAATTTTTTCTTTTTATATTTAAAGAAAAATTAATGTTCAGCTTGTAACTTACATCATATTACTCAAATATTAACTAAATAAAACTTAAAAAAAAAGGCTACATATTTCAAATATTAAATTGAACAAATACCTAAAGCATATTAATAATATTATAGTTTAAAAGTTAAAACTTGCATATTAAGTATTAAAAATCTACCAAATTTAAAGTACATCACATTCAAATGTTCAAACTTAAATTCCATTACATTCCAAAAGTTATTAAATTGAAAATATAAATATTAATCAAACATTGTTCTTCTTGTGGAAAAAGATGTTACATTCATAGGAATATGTACAACAAGTTGTTCATCACTTAGATTATCATCACCTACAAAAGAATATATATTCAATAACAAATATTTAAAAAGAAATAAGTAATATTCTTAATAAAGTAAAAGACCTTAATCAACTTACCATCAATATTATAACCACACAACCAAGTTCTAGCACAAATTATTTCGGTTTTATTTTAGGATATAATTTTTAATTTAATTTGTTATAAATATTTATATGTAAATATATATTATATATGCAAATATTAAAAAAAAAAAGCAGGTTACCCATGGGCTGGGTCAACAAGCAGCGGGCAAATTGGGTACAAGTAAAATTACCCATAATTTTTTAGGTTGGAGAAATAAAGTCTATTACCTATATTTTTTTGGGTATCCGCGAGTTTGGGTAAAAAATAGCCAAGCTTAATACAAACACTTTTTTTTTTTAATCATAACTATTTTTCAATTTTTGAAAATATTTGAAAACTAAAAATGACTAAAAAAAATAAATGCCCCTTAGGGTTATGGGCATCATTATATGAGACAAAAGTAATCGCCACATGATTAATCAAGTTGTAATGATGGTGGTGAGGCCCATGCAAGCCCCGAAATCTATCAACCAAGCATCAAGTGCTATTGTCTTTTGTTGAAGTAGTAGTAGTAGTCATGATCATCAGCATTTTTTCTATACAAATCTTCAATATTGCACGTTTGTATTGCACCAGAGGAAAGAATTCATATTGCTGTCTAATTTTTTCTTCTTGAGTGATTTGTATATTGATATCGCAAAAAATAACGTTAGTATATTTGTTACAAATCGAAAGATCAATCTGTAATAAGAATTCAGATGAGTGTTATTGGATCACTAACAAAGTGAGTCATGAGCTCTAAAAACCGTTAGTTAAGGCTTATATGAGAAAGGTAGAAGGTAGGAGGCAAAATTATCTTAGAGATCTTGAAAGCATTAAATAAAGACATATTTATAGCAATGGTGGAGCTAGTCTGGCACTAATTAGTTGATGTGGTGGGGATCTTAGGTGGACACGTGGCATGATTGGATAGCTAGAATTATTCCAGTTTCTATACACAGGTCGAGTGGTCAAATTGGCCCGTATAAAGGGAACTCAGATCCTTAGGCATTTGTGTGAATTTTATTAAATGAAAGGATATATTAGTATTTTAGAAATTCCTCCTTTATTATATACCATTGGAATCGGTCCTTCCATTTTTGTCCTATGCATGTTTGATTCTTTCTGGGGTTTTTCTTCTTCTTTGTTGAAAGTTTAAGGGGTTGGGAGGAGCAAGTGATGAATTAATGTTTGAAGACTTCGGTTTGTACGGGTTTGGTGGGAAAGTTACCCAATTTTTTTCCACCAGAAAGGATGGAAGCATATTTGACTTGAATTATCATACAAGAACTTGAAACTTGAGTGACTTTATTTGATGGTTCCTTCAAAAAGTCTACTTCTAATTTTTTATGATAAATATAACCCATGATCGGCCATGTGTAATCATGTTCAGAATTATATCAAACGACTTATTTTTATCATACTTTTCAACCCCAGCCTTTTGATTTTATTTTCATTTTTTTTTTTGGAAAAAGTAGTTAGTAAAAATAAGTTGAAAATGAGTTTGTATTTAAATATATTATTGAAAAAGTAATGATTATATTGGATTTAGTAGATTGTAGGTAGAGATATAGTAATAGTGAAATAAAGAGATATATAAATTATTGAGAAATGTATTTCAAAATAAAAATAAAAATAATATCCGGTTAAAATATATAAAAAGTTATATGTTTCAATTTTTAAATAGTAGAATGTGAAAATGGACTGTGAAAATGAAATCAAACGGGGCCGCAGTATCAAAAATTATAGCAAGTGTCAAATATATATATATATACATACATATATATAGCGTTAATTACATCTGTAGCCCCTCTGAGACAGTGAAATTATGAACTTTTCCCATCTAACCTTCAAAATTATCAATACCTCCCTTTTGAAAATGTTCTAGTAAAAAACCCAAATGAAAGTTGTTAAATAACTATTGTAGCCTTTAGTTAAAATACTGAAAATAGGTTAAAAAGGTTAAAATTTTCAATTTTCAATCTTGCCCCTTTTGTGTTTAGAGTAGAAAAGTACTCATTCCCTCTTCATTTCCGCGTCCAACTCCAATAGTGGGGTTCTTAGAATTTTCTTTTACCTTTAGCACAAAACTCTCCATCTTCACTCTTTTATTTTTTTTTTTCTTGAAAAGTACTATTCTAACATTTAATCAAAGGTTTAATGAACGATGTTTGAGCAAACCATCCTGCATCGACATGAAGAAGTTGTTAAACTGTAATGGCACGTTTGGGCTTTGAAATGAAAAGATATATCACTTGTTTTCATTTGATCGTATATTTTTAATCATTCTTTTATTTACATTAAAAATATTTGTGATTCATGATGTCTAAAGAATGAAAATTAAAGTTTGCTAGGGTTTAGGTGATTGGTCTGTGGGCTTTTTTTTCCCTCAGTGAAAAGGGTTTTGGTGTCGAATAATGCTTTAAAATTATTTTAGACTGAGTTTTTTTGCATTATATCTTAAATACTACTATGTATTGTTTCTGAAAATCAATAGGAAATTAATTAGGGTTTTATTTAGGTAAGAATGGCTGGAATGGGAAGTAAAGAATTAGCATTTTTTTGTAGTTCTTTTACCGGTCATTTCCAATAGTTTCTACATTTTTAATTTATTTTCTATATTAGAACACAGACTTCAGAGACAGTTTCTGAAATAGTTACTTTTCTGTTTCAGAAACAATTCAAAATTTGTCTCTATTTTTAGTTACAGAAACTATTTTCTGCATTATGATTTTTGAACACTATTTTTCTCATTTTCTTTTTGTATTTTGTAATCAAAAAATAGATTTCTAGAGAAAAAAGATTATCGAATCTATGTTCTGTATCCAATATTCTACAAGAACAAGTAAGCAAAATGCATGTGTTTCCCTTTTTTTTTTTTTATAGAAAATGCATCATAGAATTAAGCTCTGTATTTTTTTTTTCAATTTTTTTAACATTTGATGCTATATTATTGATTTTTCATTATTTTTTTCTAATGAATTTTTTATTTTTGAAATTTATTTTAATTTCTTGTACATGTAAGTAACAGACATGATAGACAAAAAGTTTAATCTTCTCATATACTACCAAGATGAGATTATATGATAAAGAATTGGGATTCAAAAAATTGTACAGATGAGAATTTGAAGAATGAATTAACCAGTGTAGCATTAGCACATATCCCTAGAATTAATGCAAGTTTGTTGTTTCTTTCATATGATGTTGAAATTGATGGAAGAGTTAACAAACTTAATTTGTGGGATGATATAGACATAACTAATATGTTTGCAATATCGAAGAAAGAAATTAGCTTATGTCCAATTATTAGTGAAAAGCAATTTCTGCATAAACATAGGCGATGAGGGCAAAGAGAGTGAAGGGAATGAGGCTAGTGTGTGTGAGAGTGATAAGAAGGCTAATGGGTTTGACGGTGATGAGACTACTGAAGATAAGAATAATGAACTCATATGCGATGCTATCAATGGACAAGATGGAGATGAGAGAAATGACAATGAGGCCTACAGGGGTAATTAGGGTAAAATTAGTAAGAATGTTGGGAATAATGATAAAAATCTTATGTTTGTTGAGTTAAGTGATGAAAATTTGTCAGGTTATGATTCTAACGATCATTGTGATTTTTACTCTTTGTCTAATGATGCTAGAAATGATAAGATAGATGTGTGGTTTCATGTACTTGACTTCCAACTAACTAAAAATTATGTAGAAAAAATAACTCTTAAAAAGGAATGATATTTCCTAATGTTAATGCTTTCAAAAAGGCTCTCTCAAAATATGTGATCAAAGGGGGATTTAAAATCATTAGGGAGAAAAATGAGAAGGCTAGAGTTATTGCACGTCACGGGGCTGAGGCTTGCAAGTGGAGAATTCATGCTTTTCCTATTCTTGATGGCATTACTTATCAAATTAAGACATATAATCCTAATCTTAATTAGTTTATATGTTCGTTTGTTAGTGAAAGACAATTCCTACAAAAACATTGGCGATGAGGGCAAAGAGAATGAAGGGAATAAGGCTAGTGTCTTTGAGAGTGATGTGGCTTGTGGGTTGAAACGTAATGAGTCTAGCAAAAATAAGAGTGATAGGGCCACAAGCGATGCTATCAGTAGAGGGAGCAAAGAAGAGCAAAATGGTAATAAGGGTAATTAGGGTAAAAGTAGTAAAAATGCTAGGGATAATGATAAAAATCTTATGTTTGATGAGTTAAGTAATACAAATTTGTCAGGCTATGAATCTAGTGATCATTGTGGTCTTTACTCTTTATATAATGATGTTGGAAATGACAAGCTAGACGAATGGTTTGATGTAGATGACTTCCAACTAGCTGAAAATGATATAGAAAAAATAACTCTTGAAAAAAGAATGATATTTCACAATGCTAATGCATTCAGAAAAGCACTCTCTGAATATGTGATCAAAAAGGGATTTAAAATCATTAGGGAGAAAAATAAGATGTCTAAAGTTATTACATGTTGTGAGGCTAAGGCTTGCAAGTGGAGAATTCATGCTTCTTCTATGCTTGATGGTATTACTTATCAGATTAAGGCATATAATCCTAATCTTAATTAGTTTATATGTTCATTTGTTAGTGAAACACAATGCCTACAAAAAAATAAGCGATTAGGGCAAAGAGAGTCAAGAGAATGAGGCTAATGTCTTTGAGAGTGATGAGAGTAGTGGGTTTAAAGGTGATGAGTCTAGTAATGATAAAAGTGATGAGGCCACAGATAATGCTATCATTGGAGAGGATGCAGATGAGGGAAATGGTAATGAGGCCAATGAGGTAATTAGGGTAAAAGTAGTAAGAATGTTGGGGATAATAATAAAAATCTTATGTTTCATGTGTTAAATGATGTAAATTTGTCAAGTTATGAATCTAATGATCATTGTGATCTTTGCTTTTTGTCTAATGATGCTAGAAATGATAAGTTAGATGAATGGTTTGATGTGTATGACTTCCAACTGACTAAAAATGAAATAGAAAAAATAACTCTCAAGAAATGAATGATATTTCCCGATGTTAATGCATTTAGAAAAGCTTTCTCGAAATATGTGATCAAAGATGGATTTAGAATCATTATAGAAAAAAATGAGAAGTCTAGAGCTACTACATGTTGCAGGGCTGAAGCTTGCAAGTGGAGAATTCATACTTCTTCCATGCTTAATGGTACTACTTGTCATATTAAGACATATAATCCTAATCAAAGTTTTGTTAAGATGGGCAAAATGAAAAAGGCTAACGCAAACTGGATGGCTAAGAAGTTGGTGAGTATGTTAATGAAAGCAAGATAAGCACTAGGATATACAATCAAAAACTTTAGAATATGAAATAACTAGTGCCTACAAGCATTACAAGGATCTAATCATGCCTTGGATTTAGATTTAGATAGAGCATCACCTTGATAAGCAAATCCGGAATGAAACAAGTAAACTCTTCACTGATTCAAGATTCTATCTACTCGCGGTACAACAGAAGAACAATGATGCTCGCCCTGCCAAATTGCCTCTAAAACTTCCAAAAAATATTACTGAAGATAGCCAACACCTTGTAGAGTGTTTAGTCAAAAATTTAAATCAATTGGCCATCTAGATCGTCCTAGAGAAATTCGTAAATTCGAACCTCGCACAAAAAGCTCTCCAGAAATAGTGCACGCCACACGTCTTTTTGTTATTAAGATAGTCCACACACCACTAAAACTTACTAAATTCTCTAATTCATAAGCTGGAATAGAAGCATAGAATTGGGGATAAAGGAGGCCGAAATTTTGGTAGGAGGAGAAAGAAAGCAAAGCATTCAACATATGAAATGCTAGCTTGCACAAAGGGTTGATTTTGGAGGGAAAAATGAAGAATCTAATTCTTTGCACCTTTTGCATACCACACTCTATCTCTGGCCGACTCCCATGCTACATCTATATATAGATGTGGATTTTTGTGATGCCAAGGCTGCATCACACATTCCATGAAGGGGGGCTAAGATGCTAAGGTGGCAAGGGAATTCAAATTTCATTTGAATTTCATTTGCAACTTAATTACATTTAGAATCTCATTTCAAATCAATTAACATGACATCTCAAATCTCATTTGAGTCTTTCCTCCAAAAATGCATTCCTCATAATTAATCAAATTAGACTATTTAATTTAATTAATTATGCTTTGACTTAACTCTTTAAGTCAAACTAGCTTAACTCTTTTAGCTTAATTGTTAACTTAACTCTTTAAGTTAACTTGACCAATTGATGGTTATGTTGGCACCAAATAATTAATTCCTTAATTATTGATCTAATTTAACCCATTAAATTAGTTGATCAATTTAACTCTTAAATCAATCAAGCTAAAATTGACCTTCAATTTGGTGCCAAAATTCGGCCCACTAAGATAAAGAGATCTCTTTTCTAACTCCTTAGAAAATTCTCTCCATCAATTAGGAAGCTAATTAGATTTTATGTGTGACCCAATAAGTTCTATCATTCATTAGACATGGGCTCACAACACCTTGTGACTTCTGAATTTCTTATATTCATTCTAGTTTAAAACTCCTTTTAAACTAGTTGACTCAATTCAATTAATCTCATTAATTAAAGAATAGCCAATCTCTATGGTCAATGTCCAACATCAAGCCTATGGAGCCTAACTAATTGGCCAAAATGAATATTATGGAGAACCATCATCGCTCTACACGTGCCATGCAAATATGGTCTTTCTGTCTCCTATCTCCCAAAAGAGACCTAGGGCAAAATATTTGTCAACTCCCTATTAGCCTCGATACTATGTCTCTATTCTCAATGTTTGATTCCATTTATGCGACCTCACCTTTAGAAAACTCTTTTTTCAAATTAGCGCACCACCTTGGGCAAGGATTTCTTGGAATTGATCATTATGAAATACATAGGAGATGTACTCGCTCTTCACAATAGCGAGGAGTTAGACTCCTGCTTGGATCTCACAAACCTCCATGCCAAGTAGCTCATACCCAATCTCAATCTGAAAGACCTACTAAGTGGTCAAGGATGAGTCAAAGTGTGAGGACTGAACATAAGGTTACCATGGATCTTCAAGTCAAAGGACTAATAATATGCACTAGTGTAAGCAAGAGAATTAGCCACTACCGACTTGCCACTTTGGCTATCTAGTGGACTCTCTGATAGGTCTTCAGTACCATATTCTCTAACAAGCACCTACTAACATACACCCGTATCTCATACAATTGCTCATAGAACGGAGCAATCTCTAACTCTTAAATTTATGCATCCTTAGTATAAGTTTATTTAGATCTTAGATACCCCATCTCATAAGATCCTATGACTTGGAAGTTTTAAGATCATGATCATGTGAGACTTATTCCATGATCACCAAACTAAGTCCCACAGTCTAAGGTAATCTAAGGGTTTCATCCAAATGCAAGTGAAGTATCATAAAGCATAAGATAAAGGTAGCCATATTAAGAGTATCATTCGATCAAGATTGCTTCACAAGGTAATAGTTTGTAAAAGGCCAATCCCATTAGTTTGTAGGGCGCTATTCCAACAATCTCCCACTTTTCCTAAAGCCAATGCCCCATAACCTTAAGACCTATTTTCTCAAGATGTCCTTAAAAGACCTTTTATGATAGGGGTTTAGTTAGTGGATCTACTATGTTCTCTTTTGAGGCAACTCTTTCCACTTAGATGTCACCTCCATCAATGAGTTCCCAAATTAAATGATATCGCCTCAATATGTTCTTAGATTACTGATGAGATCTTGGCTCTTTAACTTGAGCTACTGCTCCGTTGTTATCACAGATAACAACAACTGGCTCAGCAATCCTAAGCATTACATTCAACTCTTAAACGAAGTTTTTCATCTAAACACCTTCCTTTGCAGCTTTCAAAGCCACAATATATTTTTCCTCTGTGGTCAAGTTGTTCGTGGTATCTTATTTGGAATTTTTCCAACTTACCCCACCACCATTAAGGCAAAATATGAATTTAAAAGCAGTTTTGAGGTCATTTACATTGGATTGGAAACTAAAATCTGAAAACCCTTCAAGTTTCAATTATCTATTATCGTTCACTAAAAATAAGTCCTTAGTTCTTCTCAAGTACTTAAGGATCATTTTTACAACCATTTAGTAACTCTCACCAGGGTTGAATTGGAACCTACTCGTAACATTTAGCAAGCGTGCCACATCCGATCTAGTATATTGAATTTTATACATTATGCTCCCTATTGTGGAGACATATGGTATATAGGACATTCTTCATTTCTCCTCTTCAATCTTGGGGGCCATAGACTTGGAGAGACGAATCCCATGTCCCATGGGAAGAAACCCTCTCTTAGAATCTTCTATACTAAATCTCTTTAGTATCTTATCAATATATGGGGTTTGAAAAAGCCCCGACATCCTCCTCAATCTATCTCTATAGATACGTATTCCCAATATGTAGGATGCTTCTACAAAATCCTTCCTGGATAATTATGTAGATAACCATGCTATAGTGAACTTTAACATTCCTACCTCATTCCCAATGAGAAGGATGTCATCAACATAAAGCACAATAAATTGTACTAAACTCCTGCTAGCTTTCTTGTACACACATGGCTCATACACATTTTTCATAAAGCCAAATGATTTAACTATTTTATCAAAACATATGTTCCAACTTTGGGATGCCTATTTGAGTCCATAGATAGACCTTTGGAGCATGCAAACCTTTTGCTCACTCCACTTGGATGTAAAACCTTATGGTTGCTCCATGTAAATTTCTTCCTCAATGTCACTATTAGAGAAAGCAATTTTCACATTCATTTGCCATATTTCATAGCCATAATATGTAGCTATGACTAGTAAGATCCGAATGGACTTAGGCACAGCGATCAGTGAAAAAGTTTCCTCAAAATCAATATCGGGTCTTTAAATGTAATCTTTTTCCACTGGTCGCGCCTTAAAACCCACTATGTCTCCATCTACCTCAAACGTTTGCTTATAAATCCACTTATAACCAATAAGAACTATTTCTTTTAGTGGATCAACCAAAGTCCATACTTTGTTTGAGTGCATGAATCTCATGGCATCAAGCCAATGTTTCGAATCTATGTTTGATATAGCTTCCTCATAGGTCTTTAGATTCTCATCTGATTGACTCATCTTATAAAGGAATCTGAACCTTTCGAGTTGCTTCTTGATCCGATCCGGTCTTCTCAGAGGTTGTATACTAGGTTTTTGCAATTCTATTATTTCCACCACTTGTGGAATTTCTTGATTGTCTTAAACTTTATCAAGCTCAATGACAACACCTTTTCTATCCAACAGAAATTCTTTTTCCAAAAAGTGGGCCTTCCTCGATACAAACACCTTCTGTTCTGAGAGATCATAGAAGTAGTAGCCCATAAACTCTCTTGGGTATCCCATAAATTTGCACAAAGTAGATCTACTATCTAATTTATCCCCCATTGTACGTCTCACATAGGCAGGAGATCTCCAAACCTTTAGATAGTGGAAAGAGGATGCTTTGCCATGTCATATCTCATATGGAATTTTTGGCACTAACTTTGAAAATATTACATTAAGTAACCTTGCAGCAATTTTTAAGGCGTATCCTCAAAAGGATATAGGTACATCAGAAAAACTCATCATAGAATGTACTATGTCTAACAAGTTATGATTTCTCTTCTTGGCTACTCTATTAAGTTGGGGTGTGTCGGGTGAAATCCATTGTGAGAGAATCCAATTCTTGTTAAGATAATCCAAGAACTCATCACTTAAGTATTCTCTCCCTCGATCTAATCGAAGGGCTTTAATAGTAAGTCTTTTTTACTTTTTTACTTCATTCTTATAATCTTTGAACTTTTCAAAGGTTTTGGACTTGTACTTCATAAGAAACACATGTTCATACCGACTATGGTCATCAGTGAAAGTGATGAAGTAAGAATAGCCACCTCTTTCACTAACTCTTAGTGGTCTATAAACGTCCATATGGATCAAATCCAAAAGACTTGTAAATTACTCCATTTGTCCTACAAATGGAGCCTTGGTCATTTTTCCTCTTAAACAAGATTCACAAGTGTGAAGATCCTCAATGCTACTAACTTTTAGTGCTTTGAAAGCTTCCAACTTGCTCATTCTATTCTTAGAGATATGGCCAAGTCTTGTATGCCATAGAATGGCATCTTCTTGAATATCAAGCTTCCTTTTATTTGTTTAAGCATGCATTGAAGAAGTGGGAAAATAAAGCATATATAATCTATTAACTAATGTACCTGATGCAATTAAAGAACTATTCCTCAATGCTTTCAACTTCTCATTTGATATTGAAAAATCAAATCCTTCATTGTGCAAAACAGGAATTGAAATAATGTTCTTAATAAGATTAGGTACATAGTAAATCAGATCAAGAACAATACAAGAATTTCCTAAGTCTAGCGTTACTACGCCTTAGACCTCGACCTCAACTCTTACTCCATTTTCAAGGTAGAGGAACATATCCCCTTCATGTAGACTCCTTTTTCTTTCCCTCCCTTGTAAAGAGTTACAAAGATGAGAACCACATGCGATATCGAATACCCATGAGGAAGAGTTAGTTGTCAAATGCACCTCAAAGAAAAACATACCCTTCTCAAAAGTAGCTAAGTAAGCTTTGCAGTTTATTTTCCAATAACCCTTCTCGCCACAATAGAAATAATTTGCATTAGTTTTGGCCTTCTTCTTAACTCTCCCGGAACTCTTCTCAGGTTGCTTTCCTTTTGAGGAAGAACTCTTCTTCATTTTACCTCCCTTTTTAGGGCCCCCAGGACCCTTCGACTTGGAGGAGGATGCCATCATAAGAGGTTTTTGTTTTCTCATTGTTGCCTCCGCGATCACTAACATGTTCATCAATTCATTGTTCATAACTATTTACTTAGACATGTTAAAGTTCACAATGAATTCATCGAACAAGGGTGCTAATGATTGGAGGATAATCCACGTAAAGGTCATTATCCATGACCATACCAAGTTTTCCAACTTTTTCAATGAGTCGAATCATCTTAAGCCCATGATCATGGACACTTATCCCTTCACTCATCCTTATTCTAAAGAGCTCATTAGACAAAGCGAACCTTTCTTGTCTTATTTGAACATCATACAACTCTTATAAGTTCATGTAGATCTCAAAAGCATGTTTCATGTGCTCATGAGTCTTTTAGAGCTCATTAGTCATGGATGCATCATTAGGTACCTAACTTGTAGATCATTATCCACAAATTTCAAGAACACTTCACAAACCTCATCAGTTGCATCATCACCCAAAGTGTCCAGTGGACTTTGATCAAGAACATATGTCCTTTTATCAGAGTCAAGAATTATCTTAAGGTTTTTCAACCAATTTTGAAAGTTAGGCCTGATGAGTTTATTAGTTTCCAAAATGCTTGCGAGTGGATTTTTAACCATTTGTTTGTTGAGGATTTCAAAAATCTACATGAGGTAAAAAAAGAGAATTAGCATATGATTGAGTTTGATATTAAAACATGTTCATGGTCTTTCAAGCATGTTTTTCTCCCACTATTCTATCAAATCCTTTACCCCCAAGAAGAATTTGGAAAATCACATTTCCTAGAGAGAATCAAAACCTCAATGACTTGCCAATGGACCTCCTTGGCCAATTGCTATCCACAAGCAATTGAAAGGTAAGCAACTTTTACTAATTGCATCTCATGCAACTCTTGATATATTTTACCTCACTTTTCATGTAGACCCATGTGATTGTGCACTATCTATATTATTAAGTGTTAAGTCAAACTCACCAATCAAACTTTATCTCAAGATGGCCTCACAACTTTCTTCGTGACTGAGTGCCAATGCATGAGGGTTCCCAAGTCAAAGGTGTATCTCATGCTAAGTGTATGCTCACAGGTTTCCTCCTAAGTGTTACTCCCTTGACCGAGTGCCATCATACAAAATTGATAGCATCATCATGGCATAACTATTAGTGGAAGGCTTGGATTAATTAAAACTCTTTTAGTTTGTAATAATTTTGACTTAATATTGAAATTATTTAGACGTTCTAAATGGAGGTTTTTGCTTGCAAAGATCTCATCATTTGATCTTCTTATTTAAGTTCTCTATATCCTAAACATGTATCTCATACATCAATACGATATAAAAAGTGTAAATAAGTAAATAGCCTAGCATGCTCCTAGGGTGGGATGACCCTAAGCCTAACCAAGTGATGCACTTAAAGCCATAGGTGCATCACTTCAGTTGATTTTAAGTGGATTGAATTAAACTAAAATATTACATGAGTGTATCCCATACATTCATGGGCCTTCAAGTGGCCTCTATGCCTCCATTAGACTCCTTGTTCCATGCAACATTTACATGAAATGGAAATCTTCACCCCTAGAAGTTTTGCTCTCGTAACTTTTACAAGATAGAATAAGATGCACGCAAGCCCCATTTCAATAACTTAGAAACAAATAAAATTAATTTAAAAGACTCATGATCAATTCCATACATTCATCATTCATTCAACAATTAAATGAACAATAAATAATTCTAGAATTAACAATTAATTCCATTAATTAAAAGCTCATCTCATAAACAAATAATTGAACCAAGAATAACACTTATTCCATTAATAGGTGATCTACTTTAACCAATTTTCAAAAGCATTCAAATATGTCAAACATAATTTTGAGTCATAGCACAACACTTGTGCAACTAATGTGTGTAGTGCAAAAACTTGTTAAGCGTAAAGAAGTTGAAAAAACAACTCAAAGCTTACCAAATACACCCAAGATCGGACTGCCTAGTAGCCCTCAGTGCATAGCTAGGTAGCCCATGCATATAGCGTGTGCTTGCTACCCAGCTAGCACCCAGAGGGAGCCAGCAGCCCTAGCTTTTGGAGTTCAAGGCGTGCCATTTCCATTCTCCACTCAACTTTTATGCACCAAAAATTTTAGCACATGTTCTCAACTTCATAACACACATTTTAGAACAATTTTCAAATTCAGAACACCTTTTAAAACTGAAAATAAAAGTGCTTGAACATGCTTTCAAAAATCGAAAAAAGTGAGAATCAAATTCTTCAAGTAATCTCCAACATAATTCCATTCAAATTAGATCTAAAATAGACCAAAACTCTTTCCATCTTATACCAACATGTTATATCAATATATAACATTAATTAATGCCAAAAAATTTTTCAACATTAATCACTATGAATTAAAATATACTAACTACATAAATTAACACTTAAATCACATACCAGCATGCTTTTAATTCATCAATCAATGAGCCACATGCAAATCACCCAGATTCCCAAATCTATCAATTGAATTAAGAATATAGTAATATAGATCAATCCATCACATGAATCAATCAATGAAGCAAAATCCAAATCTAAGCAAGATTAAGGCTCCGATACCACTTGAAAGCAAGATAGTCACTAGGATCTATAATCAAAACATAAAATAACGGGTGCTTACAAGCAATGCTGGGATCTAATAACGCGTTGGATTCAGATTTAGATAGAGGATCACCTTGATAAGCAAATTCAAAATGAAATAAGTGAACTCTTCACTGATTCCAGATTCTGTTTGCTCGCGACATAGCAAAAGAATAACGACAATCGCCCTACCAAATCACCTCTACAAATTCCAAAAGAATCACTGAAGATATCCAACACCTTGCAGAGTCTTCAATAAAAAATTTAGATCAATTTTCTATCTGGATCGTCCTAGAGAAATTCACAAATTTGGACCTCGCGCAGAGAGCACTCCATAAACAAAGCAAGCCACACATTTTGCCTCTATTGAGATAGTCCACACATCAATAAAAATTTCTAAATTCTCTACTTCACAAGTTTGAATAAAATCAGAGAATTACAGATAAAAGAGACCGAAGTTTTGGTAGGAGGAGGAAGAAAGCTAAGCCTTCGACACATGAAATACTAGCTTGCACAAAGGATTGATTTCGGAAGGAAAAATGAAGAATCTAATTCTTTACACCTTTTGCACACCACACTCTATCTCTGGCCGACTCCCATGCTATATCTATATATAGATGTAGATTTGTGTGATGCCAAGGCAGCATCACACATTCCATGAAGGGGGGCCAAGATGCCAAGATGGCAAGAAAATCTAAATTTTATTTGAATTTTATTTGCATCTTAATTACATTTAGAATCTCATTTTAAATCAATTAACATGACATCTCAAATCACATTTGAGTCTTCCCTCCAAAATGCATTCCTCTTAATTAATCAAATTAAACTCTTTAATTTAATTAATTATGCTTTGACTTAACTCTTTAAGCTTAATTGTTAACTTAACTCTTTAAGTTAACTTGACCATATGATGGTCATGTTGCCACTAAATAATTAACTCCTTAATTATTGGTCTAATTTAACCCTTTGAATTAGTTGATTAATTTAACTTTTAAATCAATCAAGCTAAAATTGACCTTCAAATTTGGCGCCAAAATTGGCCCATTAGGATAAAGAGATCTCTTTTCTGACTCCTTAGAAAATTCTCTCTATCAATTATGAAGCTAATTGAATTTTATTTGTGATCCAATAAGTTCTATCATTTATTGGACATGGGCTCACAATGCCTTGTAACTTTTGAATATCTTATATTCATTATAGTTTAAAACTCCTTTTAAACTAGTCAACTTAATTCTATTAATCTCATTAATTGAAGAGTAGCTAATCTCTGCGGTTGATGACCAACATCAAGCCCATGTAGCTCAACTAATTGGCTGAAATGAATATTCTGGAGAACCATCATTACTTTATGCGTGCCATGCAAATATGGTCCTTCTATCTCCTATCTCTCAATAGAGGTATAGGGTAAGATATTTTCGGCTCCCCATTAGCCTTGATACTATATCTCTATTCTCAATGTTTGAATCCATTTATGTGACTTCACCTTTGGAAAATTCCTTTTCCAAATTATCACACTACCTTGCACAAGAATTTTTTAGAATTGATCATTATAGAACACATAGAAGATTTACTTGTTCTTCATAATAGCGAGGAGTCAGATTCCTTCTTAGATCTCACAAACCTCCATGCTAAGAAGCTTATACCCAATCTCAATATGAAAAACCCGCTAAGTGGTCAAAGTTGAGTTAAAACTTGAGGACCTGACACAAGACTACCACGAATCCTCAGGTCAGAGGACTAATAATATGTACTAGCATAAGCAGAAGAATTAGCCCCTACCCACTTGCCACTTTAGCTATCTAGTGGATTATTTGGTAGATCTTCAGTACCTTATTCTCTAACAAACATCCACTAACATACACTCATATCTCATACAGTTGTCATGGAATAGAACAATCTCTAATGCTTAGATTTATGCATCATTAGTGCAAGTCTATTTAGATCTTAGTTGCCCCGTCTTATAAAATCCTATGAATTGGAAGTTTTAAGATCACGATCGTGTGAGACTTATTCCACAGTCACCAAACCAAGTTCCATAGTCTAAGGTGATATAAAGGCTTCATTCAAATGCAAGTGAAGTATAATAAAGAATAAGATGAAGGTGGCCATATTAAGAATATCATTCAATCAAGATTGCTTTACAAGGTAATAGTTTGTACAAGGCCAATCTCATTGGCTTGCAGGGCACTATTCCAACTATTAAGATAAAACTTTCAAATGAAACCTAAAGGGATGAGGCATGAGCTAGCAAAATTTAGGGTGGCACCACATTACATGCAACTACATAGGGTAAAAAAAAAGGTCATGATTAACAAGTCTTTTGTTAAATTACCTATATATGCTACAATGGCTAGTAAAATTAATCTAGGAAGTACTATGAAGTTTCAGTATCATTTAGAGGGTGACATTATTCCACTCGAACCAACATTAAAAAGAGTTCTTATGGGATTATAAGCTTTGAAAAATGGGTCCTTAGAAGGTTGATAACCATTCTTTGGATTCAATGGTTGCCATTTGAAAGGCCCATATGGTGGTGATATGGGACTCTACCCTGTTCTTTTTGCTATAGTTGAAATTGAGAACAAAGAGAGTTGGAGCTTCTTTTTTGAATGCCTTGAGACAGTGCTTGGAAGATTTGGGAAAGACAAGCCTTGGACTTTTATAACAAACAAGTAAAAGGTACATCATTTAGTACTCTGCTTTTTTAGTTTTCATAATATAATTTGTGCATATTATATATCTTTGTTCTTGTTTAATTTATAATGAGATTTTTCTATGCACCAGCAAGGGGTGTGCGTGAAGTATTTATGTAGTTGGAAGCGTTGTTTATAAGGTATGTGGATATTTTTGTAAGGTTTTTTTTATCAAAAAGGATAAATATGTGATGTTCATATTTGTGTAATGGGTGTAAGTAATGTTTATAGATTAGATAAAATAAATAAAATACTTTGTGTTTTTTATTTTATTTATAGGGATTAATTGAAGCAATTAGTGAATTAGTCCCTATTGCAATCAACAAAAATTTTTGTCACATATTTATTCCAACTTGAGACAAACATTCCCTGGTGCTTTGCTTAAGAAGTTGTTTTAGGCAGTAGCTAGGTATTACAATGTAGCAACCTTCAATCAAGTTATGTGCAAATTACAAGAGGTAAAACTTACTGCCTTTGACTAGTTGATCAAGATAGAGGTAAGCTTGTGGGCTAGACATAAATAAATGACGAAAGTGCCCACTACATAGTCAATTTGAATAATTGGAGTTGTGATTGTAGAGTTTGGGACATTCCTAGAATCCTATGTATGCATGTAGCCTTAGCAATTGCTTGTAAAAGAGAAAACATTAAAATTTACAAAGATACTAACTATCATAAGGAAACGTATATACAATCCTACTCTCACAAAATTCAAAGGATTCTAGACTCCAATTTCTAGCCTTCAATCTAAGTTGAACCAAGTGTTGGAATTGTGCCCCATAGCCAATTAGATTAGCATGTACAACTACTACTCTTGTAATACAATCTTGATTGAATGATATTTCTATTAAATAGCATTCTTCATCTTATGCTTTCTTTTCTTCACTTGCATTTCATTGAAGCCTTTAAATCATACTAGACTATAGGACTTGGTCATGCATATGATGGTGATCATGAAACAAGTCTCTATGGTCATGACTTTAAACTATTCTAAGTTATAGAATCTTATGAGCTAGGGTATATAAGATTTGAATAGACTTATACTAATAATGCATATTCTAAGGGTTGGATTTGCTCTATTTCATAGGCAATATACATGAAACATAGATGTATGTTAGTGGATACTTATTAGAGAATATGTTAACTAAAAGCCCACAAGAGAATCCACTAGATAACCATAGTAGTATATCAGTAGTGGTGAGTTCTCAAACTCACAATAGTGCTTATAATTACTCCTTGGACATAAAAGTCTATAGTAACCTTATGTTTAGGTTCCTATGCGTTGACCTTTCCTTGACCACGTAATAGGTTGTACAAGGTTGAGATTAGACGTGAGCTACTTAAGCATAGAGGTTTGTCATATTCAAAGTGGGATCCATCCCCTCAATGTTGTGAAAAACAAGTGTACCTCTTATGTATTCTGTAATGATCTATTCCTAGAAATCCTTGTGCAAGGTAGCATGAAAATTTGAAAAAGGTGTTTTCCAAAGTTGAGGTCATAAAGTGGAATCAAACATTAGATATAGAAACATAGGTATTTAGGTTATTAGGGAACCAACAAATATCTTATCCTAGGCCTCTCTTAGGAGATACGAGACAGAAGGGTTGTATTTGCATAGTAAGTGTAAGCTATAATGGTTCATCAACATATAATTCATTTATCTAATTAGTTGGGCTCCATAGGTTGGTTGCTAGACATCGACCATAGAGATTGGATACTCTTCAATTAATAGAGTTTAATTGAAAGAGTTATCAATTTAAAAGAGTTTAAATTAATGTAAATATTTCAACATTCAAAATGTGATAATGAGTTGTGAGTATAAATGGATGAACCTAATGAGTCACATACAAAAGCGAAAAGAAACTCTTATTTGATAAGAGGAATTTTCTGAGTTAGAAAATTTCCTTAGAAAATTTACACTAGGCATTTTAGAAGAGAGCAACGATTGACTTATTTGATAGGTCATTTTGGCTTGATTAATTTAAGTGCCAAATTAATAAAAATAATTTAAGGAGTTAAATTAGGCCAATTAACTTAAGGAGTTAATTTAATTGATGCCATATGATAATTAATTAGTTAAGTTAACTTAAGGAGTAAACTCCAATTAACTTAAAGAGTTAAGTTAATTAACTTAAGTAGTTAAGTTAAATTAATTAAATTAATGAGTTAATTTAATTAAATTGAGAATTTGAGTTTTGGAGGAAAATCAAATGAAAGAGTCCATTTGAATTTAAATTAATTTGTATTTCATTTCGTAAGATAACATGCAAATGTTAATTAAAATACAAATGCATATACAAGTTAGCAAGTTGGCCAACATGCATTGAGGGTGTGATGAAAGCATCCAAGAGCTTCCATGCCCTCTATAAATAGGACATGTGGCTAGCTACTTGGTATTGTTAGCATTCCTCAAATTTTTCCTTCAAAAGTTTGATGTAATTCGTGAATTGAATAATCACACTAAAAATTCTCTCCTACCTCTCTCCTCCAAAACTGCCACTCCTATTACCATCTTGCTTTCTTATTCTAGGAAAAATGAGTTTGATTGAGAACATGCCTAAGGTATGTGTACTTGTTTATTAGAGGTTCAAGATTTTGAAGACTTACAATTCCTTGGTGGATCATCATTTGGATTGATTTTTGGAGGAATGGTCAGGCAATCCATTGGCATCGGATTCCAAAAATTTTTGGCTAGATTTTTATCATTTGGTGGTGCTTAGATCTACCAATTTTTCCAATTTTTGGAGCATTGGAAAGGGAGCTTTTAAATCCAACCATTGGAGCTTGTAGTTCTTCCACTAGAAGAGTCTTTTGAGTGATCTTGTCAAATCCTTTGTTTCTATTTGCAAAGGTAAATTTTTTGCCTTCAAATCCTTATTTAGGGCATTATTATGATCCTTAGGATGAGGTTATTGATTTTATTGTTGCCTATTTTATATTAGTAGTTGGATCCTAATTCATATCTATCTTTCATATGGCATCTGAGCCATTTTCATGCCTAAATTTGGATTTTAGTGAGTTGATTAATATGATGAATTGATTCTAGATCTCCAAACATTTTATTCAATAGATGAATTTGAGTGTTTGGATGTTTTTACATGTGGCTCTATATGTGTTGAATTGAAATATGTCAATACGTATTTAAGTGTTATTTCATATGTTGGCATGATTTTGATTCAAATCTTATGATGTTAAATGTTGATTTAGCATTGGATGATGTTACATATTGATATAGCATGCTAAAGAAAATTAGATAATCAAGAAAATACCACTTTATAGCATGCTAAAATTAGACATATTTCCTAACATAGGATAAACAACATAAAAGCTCTCAAAACACTAAATGTTAGTTGCATAAAGGATCTTCCTACTTGTGAATCTTGTTTAAAAAGAAAAAGGACCAGGGTACCTTTTATAAGATAAATGGAGCAAACCATAAGTCCATCAGATTTAATCCATACAAACATTTGTGTTCCACTAAGAGTTAGTGCAAGAAGATACTAATCTTACTTCATTACCTTCACCAACAATCATACTCAAATTAGACATGTGTATCCTATGAAGTATAAGTCTACAGCATTTGAAAAGTTCAAAGAGTACAGTAATGAAGTAGAAAAGCAAAAAGACTTAGTATTAAAGATTTTTAATTGAATCAAGAGGGTAATACATAAGTACCAATTTCTTGGATTATTTAAAAGAGAATAGGATTCTCTCATAGTAGACTGTACCCAGCATATCCCAACATAATAGAGTAATCGAAAAAAGAAACTGTACCTTATTGGACATGGTACGCTCCATGATGAGCTTCTTTGATGTGCCTATATCTTTTTAGGAATACACCCACTAGATAGGGGCAATGCTACTAAATGTAATACCCTCAAAGTTAGTGCCAAAAATATTACATGAGATGTGGTATAGCAAAGTACCCTCTTGCTCTTATTTAAGAGCTTGGGGGTTTTCCCACCTATATCAAGGGGTTAGTAAAAGATAAGTTGGATGTAAGATCTACTGTATGCAAGTTTGTAGGGTACCCAAAAGAGTCTTTAGGTTATTATTTTTATGATCCCTCAGAATAAAAGATATTTATTTCAAGGAACACCATCATTTTGGAAAAAAAGTTCCTATTGGATAGAAAAGACATTATCATTGAACTTGATGAAGTTCAAGATAATCATATTATTCCACAAGCGATAGAAATAATAGGGCATCTTAAGCCCAGCACACAATCTCTTAGAAGGTCGAATTGAATCAAGGAGCAACTTGAAAGATTCGAATTCCTTCATTAAATGGGGCAAATGGATAGTGATCTAAAGACCTATAAAGAAGCTATGTTGGACATATATTTCAACATTAGCTTGAGGCCATGAAATTCAAAATAAACTCCTTGTACGCTAACAAAGTATAGACTTTGATGGATCCATTAGAGGTTATAGTACTCGTTGGTTGTAAGTGGATCTACAAGAAAATGCTAGGAGTCGATGAAGAGGTGATGACCTTTAAGGCTAGACTAGTGGCAAAAGGTTATACTTAAATACCTGGTATTGATTTTGAGGAAACCTTTTCATCAGCCGCTATGCCTAAGTCCATTAGGATTATGTTTGCTATAGCCGTATATTACAACTATGAAATATGGAAAATGGATGTAAAGACCATTTTTCTCAATGGAAACATCGAAGAAGAAATCTATATGGAGCAACCATAAAGTTTTATATATAGAAGAAAGTGAGTAAAAAGTGTGCAAACTCCAAAGGTCTATTTATAAACTAAAGTAAGCATCCTAAAGTTGGAACATATATTTTGATAAGGAAATCAAATCATTTAGCTTTGTTAAAAATATATATGAGCCTTGTGTGTATGAAAAGGCTAGAGGGAGTTCGGTACAGTTTATTATATTTTATGTCAATGACATTCTTCTCATTATAAGTGAAAAAAAAAGGTTAAAGTCTACTAAAGTATCATAATCTTTGAAATTATCCATGAAAGATTTAGAATAAGCATCCTACATATTAGGAATTCAGATCTATAGAGATAGATCAAAGTAGATGTTAAGGCTCTCCCAAACTGGGTACATTAACAAAATACTAAAAAGGTTTAGTATGGAAGAATCCAAGTAGGGATTTCTCTCTATGACACACAGTCTTCGTCTCTCCAAGTTTATGACCCTTAAGATTAAGGATGAGAGAGAAAGAATGTCCCACATACCTTATGCATATGCGATTAGAAGCATAATATATGTTGTTCAATGTACTAAACCAAATGTAGCACATGCTCGAAGTGTTACAAGATACTTCAATCCAACCCCGGTAAGAGTCATTAGATGGGAATAAAAGCAATCTAAAGTACGTAAGAAGAACTAAGGATTTGTTCTTAGTTTACGGCAATGGAGAATTGATACTTGAAGAGTTTTGGGATTCTAGTTTCTAATCTGATAAAGATGACCTTAAATCCATCTCTAGATTTATATTTTGCCTGAATGATGGCATTGTGAGTTAGAAAAGTTCCATAAAAGACACCACGGCCAACTCTACTACTGAGGTGGAATATATTGTGGCCTCAAAAACCACCAAAAATGGTGTTTGGATGAAAAACTTTATCTTAGAGTTGGATGTAGTGCCTAGCATTGTAGAGCCAGTTGTTCTCTATTGTAACAACAGTGGAGCCTTTTTGCAAGCAAAAGAGTTAAGATCTTATCAACAACCTAAGAAAATTTTAAGTTGTTACCATCTAATCTATGAGATCATTGATAGAGGCGACATCCAAGTGAAGAAGGTAGCCTCATAAGAGAATACAACGATTCACTAACTAAACCCTTAATGCAAAGGTCATTGAAACACAACTTGAGAAGATAGGCCCTAAGATTATGGGGAATTAGGTTTAAGGCAAGTAAGAGATTGTTGGAATAATGCCCTACAATCAATTGACATGTAAAACTACCCCTCTTGTAATACAATCTTGATTGAATGATATTCTTATTAAATAATCATCTTTATCTTATGCTTTTTTTTCTTAACTTGTATTTGCTTGAAAACTTTAAATCATACTAGACTACGAAACTCGGTTGCACATATAATAGTGATCATGAAACAAGTCCCTATAGTCATGATTTTAAAGTATTTCAAGTTATAGAATCTTATGAAACATGGCATCTAAGATTTGGATAGAGTTGCAGGAGCAATAAATATTCCAAAGGTTTGGATATTGCTCCATTTCAAGGGTAATCTATGTGAAATATGGAAGCATGTTAGTAGGTGTTTGTTAGAAAACAAGTTCACTAAAGGCCCGCAAGAGAATCCACTAGATAGGTGTAATAGCATGTCATTAACAACAAGTTCTCAAGCTTATGATAATGTATATAACTAGTCCTTGGACTTGAGGATCCATAGTAACCTTATTTTTAGGTCCTTATTCTTTAACTTTTACCCAACCATGTAGCATGCCATAGAGGGTTGAGATTGCGCGTAAGTTACTTAAGCATAGAGGCTTGTGAGATCAAATATGGGATCCATCTCCTTGTCATTGTGAAGAATGGATGTATCTCATATGTATCCTATAATGATCAATTTCAAGAAATCCTTTTAAAAGGTAGTATGAGAATTTGGAAAGGTGTTTTCCAAAATTGTGATCATAAAAGGCAATCAAACATTGGATGTAGTGACAAGTACTGAGGCTGTTGGGTAACCAAAAAATATCTTTCCCTATACCTCTTTCAAGAAACAAGAGATAAAAATACAATATTTGCATGGTAAGCATAAGGTATAATGGTTCATCAAGATATAATTTATTTAATAAATTAGTTGAGCTCCATGGGTTTATTGCTAGACATCAACCATGAAAATTGGGTACTCTTCAATTAATAGAGATTAATTGAAAGAGTTATTAGTTTAAAGAAGTTTAAACTAATTCAATTATTTGACTACTCAGAAATCACAATGAGTTGTGAGTCAATGTCCAATAAATGGATGAACCTAATGGGTCATACATAAAAGCATAAAGAAACTCTTATTTGATAGGAGAAATTTTATAAAAAGTTAAAAAATTCATGCTAGGCAATTTTGGAAAGAGAAATGATTGACTTATTTTACTGGTCATTTTGGCTTGATTAATTAAAGTGTTAAATTAATCAAAATTATCAAAGGAGTTAAATTAAGTCAATTAAACTAATGAGTAAATTTAATTGGTGCCACATGACAATTAATTAGTAATGTTAACTTTAGGAGTTAGCTCTAGGTAACTTAAAGAGTTAAGTTAAATTAATTAAATTAAAGAGTTCATTTAATTAAATTGAGAATTTGAGTTTTGGAGAGAAATCAAATGGAAGAGTCCATTTGAATTTAAGTTAATTAGCATTTCATTTCATAAGATAAAATGCAAATGTTAATTAAAATGCAAATGCACATGAAATGCAAATACATACACAAGTGATGGAATAATGCCCCGCAGCCAATTAGATTAGCATGTAAAACTATTTTATTTGTGATACAATTTTGATTGCATGATATTCTTATTAAATGGCTATTTCATCTTATACTCATTTTATTTCGCTAGCATTTGGTTGAAGCCCTTAAATCACACAAGACTATGGAACTTGGTCACACATATGATGGCAATCTAAGATTTGGATAGACTTGTACTAACGATGTATATTCCAAAGAGTTGGATATTACTCCATTTCATGAGCAATCTATATTAGACATAGATGCATGTTAGTGGGTGCTTGTTAGAGAACAAGTTCAATGAAGACCCACCTAAAGAACCGTTGGATAGCTGAAGTGGCAAGTTGGTAGTAGCAAATTTTCCAACTTATGCTAGTGCATATAATTAGTCATTGGACCTAAGGGTTCATGGTAACCTTGTGTTCAAGTACTTAGGCTTTAACTCTTCACTGACCACGTAGCCAATCATTCGAGGTTGAGATTGGACATGGGGTACTTAAGCATGCATATTTGTGAGATCCAAGATGAGATCTATCTCCTCATTGTCATGAAGGATGAGTACATGTCTTATATATTTTATAATGATTGATTTCAAGATATTCTTGCGCAAGGTAGTATGATAATTTGGAAAATAAGTTTTCCAAAGTTGAGCTCATAAAAGGGAATCAAACATTTAAATGCAGAAACATAGTTATCGAAGCTATTAGAGTGTTGACAAATATCTTGCCCTAGGACTCTTTTGGGATATAGGAAATGGAAGGACCGTATTTGCATGACAAGTGTAGAGCTCGAATGGTTCATCAAGAAATAATTCATTCAACCAATTAGTTAGGCTCCATGAGTTTGTTGCTAGACATAAACCATGGTGATTGGGTACATTTCTAGTAATGAAAATTAATTGAAAGGGTTATTAGTTTAAAGGAGTTTAAACTAATGTGAATATTTCTATATTCAAAATATTACAATGAGTTGTGAGCCCATGTCTAATAAATGGATGAACGTAATGTGTCACACATAAAAGCCTATAGGTAGTTCTTACTTAATGAGAGGAATTTTTCAAGGAGTTTGAAAATTCAACCTATGTGTTTTTGGAGAGAAAATGGTTGATTATTTTATCGGTTATCTTAACTTGATTAATTTAGTTGTTAAATTAATCAAAATAATTTAAGGTATTAAATTAGACTAATTAAATTAAGGATTTAATTGGTGTCATGTGACAATTAATTAGTCAACTTAAAAGGTCAAGTTAATTCCAATTAACTTAAAGAGTCAACACCAATTAACATAAAGAGTTTAAGTTAATTGACTTAAGGAGTTAAGTCGATTCAATTAATTAAATTAAAGAGTTAATTTTATTAAAATAATAATTTAGATTTTGGAGAGAAATCAAATGAAAGAGTTCATTTGAATTTAATTAGAGTTAATTTGCATTGCATTTCACAAGTTGAAATGTAGGTACTAATTAAATGCAATTACATGTGAAATTCAAATTCACATGCAAGTTGGCAAGTTGGCAAACAAGTATGGGAGGTATGATGCCAACTTACATCCTCTCTCCTCTCTATAAATACCCTTGGCTGGCCTTGTGGTGGCAATTTCTAGTGCTTCTCTTATTTCCCTCCAAAAGTGTGATATCCATGTGTTGAAGATTCACACATACGAAATTCTCTCCCTCTCCTTTTCTTCTCCAAAATGTAGATCCCTCACCTTCATCCTCATCTAATCTAGTGTGTTTAAGGCTGATCTAGAGATTATCTTGAGTTTGTGGACCTGATCATTACAAGTCCAACATTTGGGGGACTAAGAGTTCTATGGTGAACCATTGCTATCCAGTGGATTCAGCAGCAAATTTGGAGAATGTAGAAGGTTTGACTTGGACAAAATTATAGAAGCTTCTACCTCGATGTGTGGTGGAGTTATTTGCTAGTTTTGAGGATTTTGGAGCAGTGGAAAGCGTTCAATTATTGATATCTTTTGTTGTGCACAGATTATCCATTGAAGAGTTCTTTGGAGCAACCTACCTTTTGCCTTTGTATTGATTTTCATAGGTAAACGTTCTTCAACTAAATCATTATTATGAGCATGAATAGATCCTTGGAGTGTAGTTTAGTGATATTTTGCATTTTTTCTGGTTTTATATTATGAATCTTGAGCCTACTCCTACTTTCTACAAGTTAGCAAGTTGGCCACCATACATGGAGGGTGTGATGGAAGCATCTAATAGCTTCCATCCCCTTAATAAATAGGCCATGCGGCTTTCCACTTGGTGGTGTTAGCAATTGTCACATTTTTCCTCCAGAAGTGTGATATAATTCTTGTGTTGAATAATCACATCAAAAATTCTCTCCTCCCTCTCTTCTCTAAAACTGCAACTCCCATTACCATATTTCTCTCTTGTTCTAGCAAAAGTGAGGTTGATTGAGAGCTTGTCTAAGGTGTGTTGACTTGTTCATTAAACATCCAACACTTGGGGGACTTGTAATTCCTTGGTGGATCTTCATTTGGATCAATTTTTGGAGGCACCATTGGGTGATCCATTAGCATCGGATTCCAACAATTTTTGGCCAAATTTTTGGAGTATTGGAAGAAGAGCTTTTAGATCTAATTGTAAGAGCTTGTAGATCTTTCAATAGAAAAGTCTTTGAAGTGATCTTATCAAATCCTTTGTTTCGCTCTGCAAAGGTAAATTTTTTGCCTTCAAGTCCTTATTTAGAGCATGATTATGATCCTTGGCATGAAGTGATTATTTTTACTGTACTCTATTTTGGTATTATCCCATTCCATGTCTAGCTTTCACCAAGAACTATACTCGTTCCACTTTTGAAAAGATTACCCGATCAGCCCAAAAAGCATAGGAGAAGAGAGCTAAGAGAGGCTGCCAAGGTGTTTCCATCAAGAAGGGCAACAAGAATGGCATGTGGTAGGTGTGGTCAAAAGGGACACAATAAAAGATCACGTCTAGGGGATACAATCAAGAAAGGAGGAAGTAAAAGGAGTTTCCAAGTAGAAAATAAGAATTAGATTGCGACATTCTTTTATAATTTGTGGAAACATTTTTTTTATTTTTGTTGCAATAGTTTTTTTTTTTTTTTTTGCAAAAACCTTTTACATCATTAACTAGAAAACAACAATGAATCTATTTTTGTGGCAGAAATATTGCATTTTTTTGTTTCTACAGAAAATTCTATACATTTTCTACATAAAATAACAATTTATTTTCTACGGAAAAATCTACATAGTAGAAAAAATTGTAAATTTTTTTGTTTCTATAGAAAATTCTATAGATTTTCTGTAGAAAATAACAATTTATTTTCTACGAAAAAAATCTACACAGTAGAAAAATTTGTAAATTTTCTACAGGGAACAAAAATTTGCAATTTCTTTCATGCAAAAAATAAGGAAAAAAAAAAGCAATTATTTTTTCTTTCACACAGAAAATAGAAAAATGCAATTAATTTTCCTATAGTTTTCTACATAGAAAATAGAAAATTGTGATATTTTTGTGTAGCTTTTAACATGAAAGTATTAAAATTAATGTAGAATGAATACTTATTTTTGCATAACAATTGTTTGCATATGTTTCTGTAAAAAAAAGGAGAAGAAACAGTTTGCTACATGTATGAAAGTTAAGTTGTGAAAGCACAAAAAACTTATTTGACTTATTTTGCTCTCCCTCCCCCTTTGTTAAAATGGGTGCTCTTATTTTTTATTTGCATAAATAGTTATTTTTTCTTCTATTATAATAATTTAAGGATTGTGAAGTTAGTTCATTGAATGTGCAAATGGATGATAACACTCCATTGGCTATAATGCTTTAGAAAAATAAAAGATTTAGAGGAATAGAGACAAATATGATGGCTTCAGTAAGCCAAGCTGGACCAAAATCCACTAAGCCTTAACAAGGGAAAGTTTGAATTGTCATTTGATAGTAGATTTTAGCAAACAATGTGATCTTTTGCCATTGTTGCTACATTGATGCCCTTATTATAGTTTTGTTAGCATATGGAATATTATTCTAGGTAAATCACATGGATTACTTTATTATTGTTGGAAATTAGTCTTCTTTGACCAAATATTTAAGTGGGCTTGAAGTGTTAATTTCTATGAAACTAGTAATCATCATAAACTAAGCGGCAAGTAGATGATGATAATGTGTTTAATTGGCTAAAATTAATTTCAAGTGAATGAGAAATTAATAGTCAATGTGAGCTACTTGATGACAAGATTAAAGAATAAACCAAAGGAATGGAAGGATAGAAACTCTATCCCACATTGAAAGATGAATAAAAGATGGACTAAAATAAATATCTCGAGTACTAAGGTAAAGGATAGGCCCCTCAAGGGTACCATAAGCGTTTGGAGAAGAGATGACCTACATAGTAGTGGGTTCAATCCAACCCCACGCGTGCCACCCCTACCTATCTGATCGGTTGGGCTAGGCTAGGCTAAGCTTGGCTTGGCTTGGCATGGTCGTTGGCTTAGACTAGGATTAAATTAAGCTAGGCCTTTAGTTCAATGTTAACTTCTTGGATCAAATTTAATTTGAATTTTATATGATCTAAATCAAACTTCTTCTATAAAACATTAAATTGAAAAATGAGTAGAATAAATCCTCCAGTGAGGATACACCTGGCCTGCATCCTTTCAACTTTCTGCATGAGAAAGATAGCTATTTCTTAGGAAAAATACAACCATTTTTTAGCACCTTTCAACTACTCTTTTGGCACATTAAATTAGTCTTGAATTGTATCTTTCCATACAATCATATTTCGTACAATATTTCCTTCATAGTCAAGAAAATAAAGTTCAGTACGCCTAAAGTTTAAGAGATCAAACAGTTTATTGTGCTACTATCATCTGAATTAGTCGGTGTATCTTGGTAGATGATAGCTAGTTGCTGTTAGCACCTGTACAGGGCTAATTCATCTTAAAGATATAGAGCTCCACTCTTGCCTTGACAACTTATTGATCACAAAACTTTTACTACTAAATCAACAATCTTAAGATGAATTATTAGTTTTTATGATCATGGCATCCAACCATATGACTATTTCTCCAATTGCTACTGTTGTTTCTATTACTGCACTAGTTCTTGCTCCTATTCATACTTATAGAAAAAGACCAGAAAAATTTATCAAAATTAATTTTAAGAGGTAGCAGTAGAAAATGCTATTTTACCTCATGACTTTAAGCCTTGTCAAATTCTTGAAATAAGATGCTCCTAATGTACCTGAAAAGGGCATTGATCTCCAAAAATGAGCAACTTTGGATGCCTAAAATCAAAGATACTTTTTGTGCCAAAACTATATTCTGAACGGAGTGGATGACTTGTTGTATAATGTTTATAGCCCTATTAAAATAGCTGAAGAGTTGTAGGAATCTCTTGATAAAAAATACCTAGTAGAGGATACTAGTTTGAAGAAATTTGTGGTGGCCAAATTTTTAGACTACAAGATGGTAGATTCCAAATCTATCATGAGCCATGCCCAAGAATTCCAAATCATTCTACATGAAATTCATGCTTAAAATATGATTTTTAGTGAATCTTTCCAAGTAGCTACAATTATTGAAAAGCTACAACCATCATAAAAGGATTTCAAGAATTATCTCAAAAATAAAAGAAAGGAGATGAATTTTGAAATTTTGATTGTTTGATTAAAGATTGAAGAAAAAAATTGTATGTCTTATGTTAAGGCAAGCAAGAATAGAATGGAGGCCTATTTCTAGGAAAAAAACTATGTGCAAAATGGGCTATTCAAATTAATACCTGAAATCAAAATTGTTCAAGTGAATAATAATAAAGCCTTTGGTTTTGCTTACCTAATTGAGTGTTGTGATTAAGATATGTTAATTTCAATACTTTACACAAGTTAGTAAATTTGGAATTATTGCCTCCATTTTAAATTAACATAACTAGCAAGTGTGAAATGTGTTGAAGTCAAAATGGCTAAAGCTCATTTTCACTCAGTTGAAAAGAGCACGACACCATTAGAGTTAATCCATAGTGATATATGTGATTTGAAGTTTGTGTAAACTAGATGTGGGAAAAGGTATTTCATTGCTTTATTGATCATTACACATGATTTTGCTATGTATTTTTCACAAAGCAAAGATGAAGCACTAGACGCATTCAAGTGCTATAAAATTGAGGTGGAAAATCAACTTAGCAAATAAATAAAAGCAATATGAAGTGATAGAGGTGGAGAATATGGAGCACCGTTTGAAGAATTCTGCTTAAATTCTAGCATTACTCATCAAACAATGTCTCCTTACTCACCTCAATAAAATAGAGTTGTTGAATGCAAAAATCTAACTCTTAAGGAAATGATGAATACTATGTTCATTTATTCTATGTTACCTCAGAACATGTAGGGGGAAGCCATTCTTTCAACCAGCCACATTTTGAACAAAATACCCCATGAAGGGAAAAATGAATCCCTGTATGAATTATGGAAAGGTCACTAGCCTTTCTACAAACATGTGAAAGTCTGGGGGTGCTTGGCTAAGGTAGAGACACCTAAGCCAAAATAGTTAAAAATAAAGCTAAAACCTATTGATTACATTTTCATTGGATATGCACACAATAGTAGTACCTATTGATTCTTGGGGGATAAATTAGTAGTTCCTAATATAGATGAAGAAATCTATATGCAACAACCTAAAGGATTTGTCATTTCGGACAAGAAAAGAAAACACTATGCAAACTTCTTACGTCACAATACAACCTCAAACAAGCTCCAAAATAATGACGTGAAAAGTTTGAAAAAATAATATTGTCAAATGGTTTTCAAATAAATGAGTGCAATAAATATGTATAAATCAAAGGCACTCAAAGTGAATTTGTTATGGTTTGCTTGTATGTTAACGACATGCCGATAATGTGTAGCAATCAAGACATAATCTTAACCACCAAGAAAATGGTCATGAAGCATTTTCACATGAAAGATATGGATATAATGGATGTCATACTTGGGATCCAAATAATTAGAACGTCCGATGGTCTAATTTTAACTCAATTCTATTATGTTGAGAAGATTCTTAAGAAATTTAATGTGTGTGACAGTTCTCCTATAAAAACACTCATGGATCCCAATCAACATTTGAGCAAAAATACTAGTGAACTCGTATCTCAAGTAGAATACTCGAAAGTAATAAGTAGTTTGATATTTCTAATAAATAGTACTCGTCTCAACATTGTGTGCTCAGTAAATAAGTTAAATAAATTTATAAGCAATCCTGGCAATGATAACTTGAAAACACTAACAAAGGTACTTAGATTTCTTAAATGGATTATAAGTTACACTACACTAGATATCCAGCTGTATTGGAAAGATATCAGATACGAAAGACATCAAGTCCATAAGTAGGTATATCTTCATCTTAAGTAGAGCTATTGCATCCTAGAAGTCCTATAAATAAATGTGTATAACATGTTCCACAATGGTGTTTGAATTGTTTACATTGGGTAAAGCAAGAGAAAAAGCTGAATGGCTCCAAAATTTCCTAAAAGATATTCTTTGTTGGCCTAAATTGATTTCTACCATCATAATTCATTGTGATAGTTAATCAACAATCAAAACGGCCCAAAATAGCATGTATAATGGTAAATCGCATCATATCAAACAACGACAACATATCATAAGGTAATTGATCTCAAATAGGGTAATTTCACTTGACTTTGTGAAATCTAAGGATAATGTAGTGAATTCGTTAATGAAGGACCTACCTAGAGGTCAAGTAAAATGTCTGTCAAGAAAAATGGGAGCAAAACCCATCAATTTAAGAACTGAAAAAGCGGACACCCAACCATGATGATTGGAGATCCCAAGAACTTGGTTCAATAAGATAACTAAGTTATGTAGGTTTATATGAGCACTTCAACCTATTCTTATGACATGGAAAGCTGTCTACTGAATGAGTACAAAGTTAAGTCTCATCTTTTAATGATTCCAAGGGCTAGAATAGCAGAGTATGGCAAGGTACTCTTTGAGGGATATTATCTATATAAGTGTGAAGACAAGCTACTTCATCGTAAACACTTATGAATCTAAGATCAATGTCCATGGCTAAAACGGACACAATCGAAAAAAAATAAAAAGCATAAAGATAACTATTGTGTGAGTACTATTGTCATGGTTTATACCAAAAGCTAAATAGTTTAAGACATCATGTTCACTAATTAGCCAAGTAAGCTCGATAGTACTTCACTAAGGAAAGTTCAAAGCCACACGCTACCTATCTTGATGTAATAGTTGTTCACCTAAACTCTCTTATGTCTACGTACACATTTGCATTATTAGTCACGATAATTTCCATTCATGTGGAGGACTATTGGAAATTGGCCTTCTTTGACCAAATATTTAAGTGGGCTCGAGGCATTAATTTCTAAGGAATTGATAATTATCATTAACTATACCACGGGTAGATGACAATAATGTGTTTAATTAGCCAAAACCAATTTCAAGTGAATGAGAAATTAATAGTCAAAGTAAGTTATTTGATTGTTGACTAAGAAGACTAAAGAATAAACTAAAGGAATAGAAGGATACAAACTCCATCCCACATTGAAAGATAAATAAAAAGTGAACTAAAATAAATATCTCAAGTATGGAGGTAAGGGTTGGGCCACTTAAGGGAACCACAAGTGTCTTGAGCGGAGAGGACCTACATGATAATAGGTTCAATCTAACCCACATGTGCGCACCCCCACCATTTCCCTTTCGGCCGACTCAGCTAGGCTTAGCGTGGCGTGGTGTGGCATAGTCATGGGCTTGGGCTAGAATAAAATTAAATTAGGCCTTTAATACAATATTAACTTTTTAGACCAAATTTAATTTGAATTTTATTTGGCCTAATAGAAACAACAAACACCTTAAAACTTTTTCTGCTAGACACTAAATGTTTAGCATGAATTTTTGGAATTTGGAAAACTAGTAGAATAAATCCTCTAGCAGAGGATGCACACGGACTACATCCTTCCAACTTTATGCGTTAGAAAGGTAGTTGCTTCTTAGGAAAAATGTGGCCCTTTTTAACACCTTTCAATTGCTTTTTTGGCACTTTAAATTAGTCCCAAATTGTATCATTCCATACAATCATATTTCATATAGCATTTTCTACATAGTCAAGAAAAAAAGTTTAGTATGCTTAAAGTTCAAGAGCTCAAACAATTTGTAGTGCTGCTACCTTCTAAATTAGTCATTGTATTTTGGGAGACAATAGCCAATTGTTGTTAGCACTAGTGCAAGGCTAATTCATCTTAAAGATAGAGCTCCTTACTCTCACCTTGACTACTTATTGATCACAAAAATTTTACTACCGAATCAACAATTATTACATCATGTTAGAGCAACTTACTCAATGTTTGAATATTTATAATCTTGGTAATATATTTTTTATGTTGATAAAGTATCAAAAGCCATTGAAGGGTAAATGTCTTGTTCTGAAAATACATGAAATATATTTGATGGTGCATGCAATGAAGATAGTTGTTATGTGAGATTCCAATGATATACTCATCTTATGTTAAACAAATAATCTCAATTATTAATTCCTAACTAATATTATATTAAACAAAATAACATAAACTTACTAGTGATGCTCTAGATTAAATATATTACTTTGGAAATAATAGGAATGACAAAATGCAATAATAATTTTTAGTATATCATATATATAAAGGATGATAGCAAAGACTTGCACAAATATTTTTTACATTCCAATGATTATAATATTACAATAGTTTTTTATCACGTGTGTCCCTTTTGACTATAAATATATCACAATTATACCCCTCCAAGTTTTTCAATCTTACCAACCATATTTAAGTCAGTAAATTATAACTATTTTCGAGTTAAGGCCAAAGTAGAAAATTTATTTAATTTTTTTGCTAACGTCATCATTTTCCATTAAAAACTCTATCAAAAGGGACAGTTTAGTAAACAAAATATTTACATAGGGGAGGTATTAGTAATTCTAAAAGTTAGAGGGAAGTTGTTGGTAATTTCACTATTTTGGAAGGTGTAGATTTAATTAACCCTATATATATCCTAATAAAAGGAAATGACATGTTCCATATATAATAGTGTTGATCACTTTTTTTTATCTTATTACTAAGCAAATATAGATGAAGTGCAAATGTAAAATTGTTTTTGATCCAAATTCTAATAATGAAGTTATACTGATAGTTTTTGTTAGGTCTCTATTAGTATTAATTTTAATATCATATTTAGGACTTAACAAATAATTTATTTTTTTTTGAAAAATTATAATCCTCTTCCTAATTAATAAAAATTTGGAATTGCAGGAATACAAGTGGAGAAATTACAAAATGGGATAAACTGACACAAGTTGGTGGGATTGCTGATAGGATGACACCTTATGATCTAATCAAGGATTGGCATAAGAGTTTTTTTATTTATTCAAGTCCTATTGTAATTAGAAGACTATGTAAATTAGTATAATTAGGCCTTTTAGTTACTTAGTTAGAGAGGCCAATTTGGATTTTCTATTTTAGAGATTAGAAGTTTCGCAAGGATTCGAGATTTGGAGGAGGACAAAGTGGAAATCAAATTCATCTAGAAATAGACTTTCCTCTTCTCCCTTTGATTTTCTTTTTCATTCTGAATTTGAGACAATGTTTTGTTTTATTTATGTTTTATTTGACAATTCAATCATGAACTAATTAGTTGTTTTAGGATTATAATGGATTCTTTCGAATGAATTAATGCATTATTTTCTTCCATGAAATTAGTAGCGTTTTAAGTTATTTCTTCTATCATGTGCTTTTTTTATTTGATTGTCTGATCAACAATCAAGTACATCTATTAGCCCTAGAGGAGTCTTGAAATAGAAAATCTAGGAATTGATAGACAATAAAAGAGCTTAGAATTAGTTATTCAAATTCATGAATTAATTAATTTTTGGGTAGGATGAGAATATACATGCTTGCTCTAGATAGTTAGTTGAGTGGTACAACTCTATCCATAATTTAGTTAATTCACATAGGAATATAGTGAATTGAAAATTTTAGGGATTTGGTTATAGATAATTTGGTAGAACTCCACAATTACATAAGAATCAAAACTAATAACTTGTTATTAATTTCATAGGAAGAAAACTATGTAATCAGCCCATTCAATTGATTAAATCATAATTTTAAACTTCTATATCCTAGTTGAAAACTTAATCAATACACTTTCTTTTTACTTTATTTTTACTAGTTTAATTTTAATTCCTACATAATTATTTTTTATTTGGATAAAATAAGTGTGTGATAAATTAGTAATTAGTAGCAAATAATTTAGTTCCTCATGGGATGGACACTCTTTTCATCAGTTTATTACTTGCTACGGCACATGCACTTGCTTGATTATTTACATTATTTATTTTGCACACCAACAAGTTTTTGGAGCCATTTTCAAAGAACTAAAATTATTTTCTTGCTGCTAATATTAATTCTAAGTGCCAAGTTTTAGTTTAATTATTTTATTTATTTATTTTTTCTATTTGTTTCTGGGATCTTTGCTATCATACGCAAGAGGATTAGGAGCCAAAATTAATGTCATTTGATCCAAAAATTTAGAAAACCTTCTGAAAATGCAGACAAGCACTTTATCGAGCAAATGATGATATTGTAGAAATAGCATAGAAAAATGCATATTTAGGTGACTATGTTTTCCCACAAATTTAGGACTTTCACACAAGAATTGCCAGACCAGTTGTTCAAGTGAATAATTTTGATATTAAGCTAGCCATCATTCAAATGATACAAAATTCAATATAGTTTGGGAGTTCTCCAACGGAAGATCTAAATGGTCATTTGGCTAGTCTTTTGAAAATTTGTGGCACTTCCAAATATGATAGAGTTTTTGATGATGTAATTCAGTTGAGGTTGTTATAATTTTCACTGAGGGATAAAGCAAATAGTTGGTTGGCATTTTTGCCATCTAGGTCCATTACCACTTGTGAGGATTTAGCTCAGAGATCCTTGGCTAAATTTTTTCTACCATCACAAATAGTCTAGTTGAGGATTGAGATTACTTCCTTTATATAAGGAAAGATATAAGGAGATGCTTAGAAAATTCCCTCATCATAGATTGACAAAGTGGCTTCAAATGCAAACATTCTATGATAGATTATCCACACAAACTAAAGGAATAGTTGATGCTACTATAAGAGGTACACATGTGTGGAAGAAGATTGAGGATATATTTAAGTTAATTGAAGAAGTAGTAGACAGCTATCAGCAGCCAATTGAGAGATTAACTAAATCAAAGAAGAAAGATGTAGGAATTTATGAGGTAAATGCTACTACATCTTTGACTGCACAATTAGAAGCTTTAACGAAGAAGGTGGACACTCTTGCAAGTATTATAACCTATATCCGGTGCAACAAGTTCAATCAATAGGGAACTTATTTATTACTTGTAACATCTACGGAGAAGCACATTCGAGTGATTAGTGTTAGCAAATTTTAGAAATAATGCAGTTTGTTGGGGACTTCAATAAGAATGAAAATAATTCACATTCAAATATTTATAAACCCTGGATAGAGATAACACCCTAACTTTTCATGGTGCAACAATCAAGTTCAAACTTTATCTCCTAAACCACCTCCACCACTAGGCTTTCAACAACAAGAAAAGAAACCATATTTAGAAGAGATGTTTATGAAATTTATGTTAAAGAATAATGAATATATGGCAAAAACTGATGCAATTCCCCAAAGCCAATTAGCTTCAATTAGAACACTGGAATTGCAAATACAATAGTTGACCACTGCATTGAACATGAGATAATAAGGAACTTTGCCAAGTGATACTAATATAAATCCTAAACAAGAAGGCAAAGAACATTGCAATGCTATGTCTTTGAAAGATGGTAGAGAGTTGCAAAAATTTTAAAAGGTCCATCCATCTTTAGAGAAATTGGAAGAAGATTCACCAATTGAGAAGGGAGAAGATGAAAAGCAAAAAACTAAAGAAGTGAATCCTACCATACCACCTCCACCTTTCCTCATAGGCTTAAGAAGCAAAAGTTAGATAAGAAATTTCAACAAATTTTGAAGGTTTTCAAGAAACTCCACATAAATATTCCATTTGCTAAAGGCATAGAACAAATGCCAAGTTATACAAAATTCATGAAAGTAATTTTATTTAAGAAAAGGTGTTCGACTGAATTTGAAATAATGACTCTCACAAAGGAATAAAGTGCAATCATCCAAACGAAGTTACCCTCAAACCTCAAGGGTCCTAAGAGTTATACCATACCGTGCAAAATTGGTACTAAATTTTCTTAAAAGGCACTATGCAATTTGGGGGCAAGCATAGATTTAATGCTACATTCTATCTACCAATGACTTGGATTGGGTGAAATCATGCCAACTAGTATAACCTTACAATTTGAAGATAGAACATTCATGTATCCTAAGGGAATAATTGAAGACGTGTTGGTAAAAGTTGATAAATTTATTTTCCCTATAGATTTTATTATGTTGGACATAGAGGAGGATACTGAAGTGTCGATCATCCTTGGGAGACCATTCTTGGCCACAGGTAGGACTATCATAAATGTGCAAAAAGCACTGCGGTAAAAAGCACTCACCTAGCTTAATCGCCTGGGTTTTGTTGGGCGAGGTGCCAATAAGAAAGAACCCCTTGGCAAGCGTCTTGCTATGCCTCGCTAAGCAATGTGAGGTGGGTTACCTCATAGAAAACCCTAATTTTATTTTTTTAATAAAACAAGAATAATTATAAATGAAAAGAAAACCTTAGTTTTAAAACATAAAATATTTAGGGAGTGGTAGTTTTAAAACATAAAATATTCAATGGCCCACTCCCCACACATTTCCCTAAGCTACCCAAACCACACACCTACCATGCCACCAGCAGCAGGTATTGTTTTTCAATTTTTTTCTCTTTTTATTCCTACTTATATTTTGTTTAATTTTTTAAGTTCAGTTTTGAAATTAAATTTTTTATTTTTTTTATTTTTATTTCACTTGTTTTAATAAACTAGTCAAATTCTACTCAAAAATTAAATAAACTTATTTTCTTGATATAAAATCTTTCAAAATATTTTCTGTTTTTTATTTTCTTGTTTTTAACTATTTTTTGCTTTTATTTTTTATTTTTTCTATTTCGATTTCATGTTTTACTGTTTAATAAACCAGTCAAATTCTACTCAAAAATTAAATAAAATTATTTTCTTAATATAAAGTCTTTCAAGACATTTTTTGTTTTTTATTTTCTTGTTTTTAATTGTCTTTCCTTTTGCTATTTTTATTTCATGTTTTACTTTTTTTTCATCTTTTGTGTTTTATTTATAATTTCATTTTCATATTGGTTTTACTTTATTCTAAAATCTAAAATACATTATTTTTCATTTGTAGCTACTAGCTTGAGAATATGTCAACTTCTAGCTTCGAGCAAGTTTTGTCTAGAAAAAACCTATGTTGGAAATATGTGATATTAGAGAATCCAAAAAATACAAATAACACTAAATATATTTTTTGTAATAAAAAATATTCTGGCAGAATATGTAGTGCAAAACAACATATGGTTGGAGGTTTGGCTAATGGAAGGCCATGCAAGAAACTTCCTGATGATGTAAAGGAAGAAATTCAAAATTACATGGGCACAAATAAAAGAGCAAAAGAACAAATTATTTTAGAAAAATAGATTCACTATCACAAAACTCAAGAAAAATATTTGAGAAACCTTGGTGATGAAGATGATGTTAAAATAGAAAGTCAGGAAGTTCATGAATTGAAGAAAAAAGCAAAAGCAAACATCAAAGGGCCAATGAACCTTTTTTTAGGTCATGGTGCATCGACTATGAAAGACATGAAGAAACAAAAGGATGTGAATGAAGAGGCATTGAAGATATTGAAAGATTAAGCACATTCAGCTATAGCAAGATGGATGTGTGATGCTGGAATTGCTTTTAATGTGGTGAAATATGATAGCTTTCAGGAGATGCTTGATGAGATTGGGAAGCATGGCCCTAGGTTGAAAGCACTTGTTTTCAAGAGGTGAGAGTTCCTTTGCTAAAAAAGGAGGTTGAACAAGTGAAAAAATTAATGAAAGATCACAAAGAAGAATGGAAAAAACATGGTTGCTCTATTATGTCAAATGGGTGGAAAAACAAAAGAGAACAGACTATGATTAATTTTCTTGTTAATTATCCTAAAGGAAGCATGTTTGTGAAGTCAGTTTATGCTTCTAATTATAGCAAGACTAGGGAGAAAATGTTTGAGCTATTAAGTGATTTTATAGAGGAAATTAGACCAGAAAATGTTGTTCAATTAGTTACTAATAATGCTTCCAATATGCAACTAGTGGGTAAGATTTATTGAATAATCTATTATATATATGTTTGTATTCTTTTCTTTTCTCCTTTTTTATTTTATTTTGATTATTTTTCTACATTTTCTTATCTTTGTATGGCAATTATTGATGGCAAAATGTCCGACTTTATATTGGATGTCATGTTCAGCACATTATTTGGACTTAATGTTGGAGGATATATTAAAGATAGGGACATTCATCCAATTTTTGTGAAGTCCATCAAATTGAATAACTACATATATAACCACCCTGGAGTAGTAAACTTGATGAGAAAGCTTACTAATTTAGAGTTGGTTAGGCTTGCAATGACTCGTTTTTCCATAGCATTCCTCATACTCTCAAGGTTTAATTTGGTGAAGAAAGGATTGAGAGCTATGTTTGTTTCAAATTCATGGAGAACTAGCAAATGGACAAAAGAGAAAAAAGGCATACAAGCAACCAAAATTGTTTTATCTACTGCATTTTGGCGAGGAGCAACCAAAGCCCTTAAAATTGCTAGTCCTTTAGTAAAGGTTCTTCGACTAGTTGATGTTGAAAAGAAGCCTCCAATGGGATATATCTACAAGGCTATGGACAAAGAAAAAGAAACTAATGCAAAGAGTTTCGGTGATGATAAGGAGAAACATAGTTGGTATTTTAATATCACTAATAAGAGGTGAGAAGATCAACTTCATCAACCTTTGCATGCAGTTGGCTACTACTTGAGCCCAACTTTTTTCACTCAAATTCAAACATTAATGGTGATAAGGAAATTATATTTGGGTTTTATAAATGTCTTGAAAGATTAGTTTTGGATACAAGTACTCAAGATATAATTCATGAAGAATTAATGCATTACAAGAATGAAGAAGGCCTCTTTAGGTTAAACATGACAAAGAGACAAAAGACTATGAGATCACCAGGTAATAGACTAATAGTAATAGTGTAGTAAAAAATTAGAATGTTAATGTTATTTTATTAATGTAAAGTTTATTCAAATTTCGCAGCTGATTAGTAGAGATCTTATGGTAGTAGGACTCCAAATTTACAGAGTTTAGCAATTAAAATTCTGAGCCTTACTTGTAGTACCCCGGATGTGAGAGAAATTGGAGCTTCTTTGAGCATGTAAGTATATCTTATATTATTTTATTTAGTTTGAATTATATTGTAGAAATAATTTTTGCATATACTTATTCGTCAATGACATATGAAATTGATAGGTTCATAGCAAAAAGCGAAATAGGTTGGCTCAAGCTAAAATGAACGATTTGGTGTTTGTGAAATATAATAGAGTATTGAGACGATGATATAGACTTCATGATGAGATCGATCCTATCTCTTTGGAGGATACTGACGACAGTAATGAGTGGTTGGTGGGGAAAGATGATGGAATGGGTGAAACAAGTGATAATGAAATGTTTAATAATGGTCTAACATAGGGAGATATTGCTAGGGCTTCAGGAGCTAAAGAGCCAGCATACTTTAGTAAAGAGAAGAGATCATTCAATTCAAGGGTTACGAGTTATGTTGCTAGGAAAGAAAAAGCCAAGGCAAAAATGGTCACTTCAAATACGTCTAGCACACATTTAGGCCTTATTGATGAAGATAAGTATGAACCTATTGATGGTGACCGTGAAGATAAAGAATGTGCATTAGATTTGAGTGGGAATGAGGATGACATATGATTATTTAGCAGTTAATTAACTATAGATTAGTATTTTATAAGTCATGAATGAATTTTTGAAGTCTTAATTTAGATTTGTTTCGTTGTATTTATATTTTGATATGCTTTTGTCATTTAAAACATGTTTTTTGGAAGTTTTTCACCATATATATTTTTTATAATTTTTCTATTTAATTTGTTGCCTTGTTCGCCTTTTGCTTGCCCACCTCTCGCCTCTCACCTGTCACCTTTGATTACTATGGCAAAAAGGTGAAATAACCAAAGGGCTCAAGATGAAAGGTAACTTTTAATGTGTTTAAAGCATTTAATTTCTCCAAGGATATTGACAAATGTTTTGCAATTAGTGTGGTAAATAAAAAAGCCAAGTCATATAAAGAAGACACTAGATATAGGAGTGATCCAAAAATTTTGAAAGAGCAATTAGAGCTAGGTGAACAGGTACTATTCTACAACTCCTATTTTAAGTGATTATGAAGAAAGCTAAAGTCACAATGGTTGGAGGCATTTCACATCATTGAAATTCTTTAATATGGAATGATGGAGTTGGAAGAAATTAGTTAAAGAATGTGGTTTAAGGTGAATAGGAAAAGAATTAAACACTATTGAGAAGGTGAATTGATCATCAACAATCCACAACCACCTTAACCAACATCAAGTGAAGCCCGAAAGTCAAGCCGAAAATTATAAATCAAGCACTTTTTAGGAGGCAACCCAAGTTTTTAATTGCTTTTATTTCTATTTTTCTCTTAGTTAATTTTTTGTCTTCTATTTGATTTAATTTTTAATTTAATTTGTGTTTTTTTTTTTTTTTTTTGCATGATGCTAGGCAATCAGAAGAAGAAATTTCAAAGAAAAAGAAAGGAAAAAAATGAAAATAGAACAATAGTTTCCATGCCAAAGTGCAAATTAATCACGCTTGAGGATAGTAACCCACACACGGGGGCACAGGCCACTTGCACTCCACATGCAAGGCATCTTTTTAGATGCCCCGAGCAAGCATATGCACAGGACGCAATTACCACATGCCTCAGTGTATCACCCCATTAAATTAAATATATATATATATATATAATGGAAATAAACAAAAAAAAAAAAAAAGTGGTAGCAATCTGCCATGCCACCTCCCCACCTCTCTCCTCTATTTTTCTTTTCTTTCTTTTTTTCTTTTCCTTTCTTTCTTTTCTTTTCCTCTAGTTTTCTTTTTCTCGACTCCTTTCATTCAATTTTGTTTTCTCAAACAGACCCACCTACACCACCATCCTCATCACTCGCCCTTTAGCATATTTTAGATATATTAGTATTTTAAATTGATTTGAATTTCAACGCATTTGTCATTTAGGAAGGCCTTTTTTTATTTAAGAGATTAGAATTAATTAGATTATTTATTGAATAATTCATATTGAGTGGTTGTTTATTTGAAATTATTTCATAAATAATTGATTCAGTATTTGGGGTGAAGTAGTGGATCTTTGGATGTCAATGAATTATATTTTCGGATATTGATTTATTCATTGGAAATTCTTGATTTTTTTTTTGCTTTCTCTGTCATGATAGTATAAATACTTTAAGGACAAAGTACACCTCAAGTTTGGGGGGTGGTTTGCGCATCAGTTCTTGGTCCTTTATTTTTCATTATTTTCTATCATTCTGATTATGATTAGGGTTTAGTAATTGAATCGATGTTTTACATGTATAAAAATTAATCTTTTTGAATCAATGAAGATTTTACTTCTTAATTTTGTGCTTAGTAGAAAATTATAAATGTGATAGAATTGTGTACTTTAAGTAGATGCAATGCTAGGATGACATCCCTTATTTTTGGGCTCTCATTTTCTCACTTTTAGTTATTGGTTTGATTTAGAGGACATTTATCTATGAGTAGCATAGATAATAGGTTAAACACTAGAATTTGTTTGATTCCCTATCAAGGCAAAATTCTAAAAGACACTCAACTAAAGGAAATGACTTAGGCTATTTTTGACCCATTTGAGCCTTCCAAGCCCACCAAATGATATTTTATCCCTAAGGTCCCCTGTTGAGCTTATTTTAAGTATCTTCTTTATTTCATAACCAAATCAATAGCCAACCCAAACGCACAATCCACAAAATAAATCCCACAATTACTTATTAGATTTACTTGGAAAACTTATGAAGATGGAAACAAACAATATAGTGCCCATGAGTTTGATTTTCTTTCCAAAAAAAAATGGTGTAGATAAGGCCACATACACAAAAAACTAAAACAAAAACAAAAGAAAACACAAAAAAAAAAAAAATAGAGAGAGAGAGAGAGAGAGAGAGAGAGAGAGAGAGAGAAGGAACAAAAAGTAATGCATAATGGCATGAGCACCGAAATAAAAAACAAAAAACAATCTGAAAAAGAAGGGGAGAAAGAAAGAAATTGCAAAGTACTCTTCAATAAGTTCGGGGGAGTATTGAAAGGTGATGATGAACAAGTGTTGTGGGTATTGAGTCATTATTATTCATATCTTTCCTACCTTTATTCAAGCCTACATTACAAGCCCTGAAAGTCCTAACGATTCTTTATTGAGTGTATTCTACATTAATAGAGATAGAAATGAAAAACAAACTGATGGAACGTTAGAGTAGTGTCTTGTACTTGTACATAAATTAATCTGAATTGTCAGTGACTACTTGTAGAGAAATCACATACATACACGAGGGATTCATTTGAATATTGTATCTGCTTATATGTGCATAATGAAATTAGATCACAATTGTGATTGACTAAAAGCACAATCTTGAAGTCAATTCTATGAATTTTTTTATATATATTTTAGTGTTGATTTGTTTTTCTCAAAGTGTCTTTGAGTCTTTCCATCATGTTGCTCGAGGGCAAGCAATGTATTAAGTTTGCAGATATTTGTTAAGACCCTATTAGTATTGATTTTAATATCATATTTATGACTTAAGAAATAATTTTTTGTCTAAAAATTTATAATTCCCTTGCTAATTGATGAAAATTTAGAATTACAGGAATTCAAATTAAGAAATTAAAAAAAGGGATAAATTAACCCAAGTTGGTAGGATTGTTAATAGGATGACACCTCATGATCTAATTAAAGATGGGCATAAGAGTCGTTTTATTTATTTAAGTTCTATTCTAATTAGAAGACTCTGTTAATTAGTATAAATAGGCCTTTTCATTGCTTAGTTAGAGGGACCGATTTGGATTTTCTATTGTGGAGATTAGAAGTTTTGCGAGAATTTGGGGATTCAGAAGAGAACAAAGTGGAGATCAAATTCATCTAAGAATAGAGTTTTCTCTTGTTCCTTTAATCTTCTTTTTAATTCTGAATCTGAGGCTATGTTTTGTTTTATTCATATTTTTATTTGATGATTCAATCATAAATTAATTTGTCATTCTAACATTATGATGAATTCTTTCGAATAAATTGATGCATGATTTTCTTCCATGAAATTAGTAACGCTTTAAGTTATTTCTTTTATTGTGTGCTTTTTCTATTTGGTTGTTTTATCAACAGTCAAGTGCATTTATAAACCCTAGAGAAGTCTTGGAAAAGAAAATCTAGGAATTGATTGACTATAGAAGAGCTTATGATTAAATATTCAAATTCATGAATTAATTAATTTGTGAATAAGATGAGAATGTATGTGCTTACCCTAGGTAGTTAGTTGAGTGATACAACTCTATCCATAATTTAGTTAATTCACATAGAAATATAGTGAGTTGGATAAATTAGGGATTTGATTGTAAGTAATTTAGAAGAATCCAGTAATTGCATAAGACTCAACATTAATAACTTGTTATTAATTTCATAGGAAGAAAGTTATATAATCAACCCATTCGATTAATGAAATCATAATTCTAAACTTCTATATTCTAGTAGAAAACTTAATCAGTACAATTTTTTTTTTATTGGTTTAATTTTAATTCCTACATAATTGATTTTTGTTTGAATGAAATAAGTGTGCAATAAATTAGCACTTAGTTGCGAATAATTTAGTTTCTCATGGGATTGACACTCTTTTCATTATTGTATTACTTGTTGCGATACGTGCACTTGCATGATTGTTTGCATCATTTGTTTTGCACACCAACAATTTTAAATCTAAATTAAGAAGAAATGAATTAGTACTTACATGATCTATAAATGAGAGAATAATTTGATCGTTTATTCTTTGTAATTAATCTTTATGCATATTAACAATATATATCTGCTTTCTGATTTGGCCAAACACTAGTAATTAGTTGCTACATCAAACAAGTTTAAGCTTGGAAATTTTTGGTTTTGTCAGTAAAATGTGTTAGTGGAAGCCTCCCATGTCTGTTTCAACGAACGCCTTTTCTTTATTTTATTTTCGTTCTATTTTATTATATTTTATTCATGACTGTTTTTTCGATTTGTGCCCTTTAATTTCTTGAACAAATTGATAGTAAACGGACAATTATTAAACCTTGCAACTGCAAAAGGCTATACGGTTCGATTTTCATGTATTCTATATAATTAAAATGGGTAGCCACTAAAAATAATTAGGACATCAATTATGATCAATTTATAATTAATACTAAAAATTTCATAATTTTAATTACATAATTATTCTAACCCTCATTACGAGCAACCCATAGCAAGTAATCATTCTTCTCTTATATATATATATATATATATATTAATTTTTTTATGAATAACGCATAACTAATATATTACGCTTTAAATATCCAATACTATGAATTAATAATTAATAATTTTTTTAATTATAATTAAAAATATTACATTTACTATGAAAATTCATAACTATAATTTGTAATTATAGCTATAAAATTAATTTACTGGTAATTCTTTTATAGTAGATGCTTACTCTGTTTGCAGTGGATCTCATCCTGACCAGCCTCCATACATAAGAGTGAAGATTAGCTGGCTTGCCAGTGTACGAGTTTATACATGCAAATACTCCCTCTATTCTAAAATAATGAAGTTAATTTGCAAATTTTAATTTTTTTTAATTTTGTTAGTAAATTAGAGTTTCGTGTTGTCATATAATTTTATTTATTTGAAATATAATTTTTTGAAAAACAAATCTATTCGTTGAAATAAAATGTCATTTTGTCTCAGAAAAAAAAAAAATTAGGAAAAGAGAAATAGTTTAATATTTTGTCAGTTTGAGTCCACCAAAGCACACCCTTAGGATCAGAGAAGTAAAATCGGTTTGCTGCAGTTGACTTAGGACAGTCATTTCCCCCTGGTAAATGAATCACTGTTAGAACACATGTTTATATTCTCTCACACAATATCTTGTTTTTCGGCAATTAAACTAATAGCACTTCCGTATACATCTCTTCTTTTGTAATAAAAACAATGTTTGGGATATCAAAATTTAAGAAAAAAAAAAATGTTCATAAAAAGTGCGTTGCAGGTATGAATAGAGTCTCTACATCTTTATGAGTCAAAGGCTCCACATCAAGTTCGAAACTCTGATGCTGATCCGCAATCTGAATGGAGCTCCAACACCTTATTACAACAGTGCATATTAATTAAGTTTGTCGAGGCACCACAAAATAAAATATCCTCCGTCTCCGATACTTATATAATTAGAGTTAATTACGAGATAATAAGGTATCTAAATGAAATCAAAAACCACTTGCCTTGCTATTCTAAATGTTGGGGCTATTCATCATTAATTCATATTGACTTATAATTACGAAGCCACATGAGGTAGGCTCTCGCGCGGAAAGCGTGGAAATTAAGGAATAAGATCAATATTTCATAATTAAATAGGCGGGTCCACGATCGATCAATAATGAAAATTATGACTTATCAACCAATAACAAAAATTAATTAATGTTTTCCATCCAAGAAGCTTCAAATGCTTAGAAACTCGATCCCATCTATCTGCACCATGTGCAAATCATTTCATTTTCTATAATGTATTTTGTCATAAGTGTTGAAACCATATTATTATCAGAATTAATAGAATTGTGTTTCTTGGCTGCAGCATTACTCTAACTACTACTTATAATGTATTTTATATCGAATTAACATACACATGGCTGTCTTAGCTAGATTTTAGTGTCTACGTCTCAATCTTTTTGTAAACTGAGCCGCCAATTAATTTAGAGAGAAATAAAAAATAAAAGATTAGCTAGGTAGGGCTAGCTGGCCTTACAACTTTTAATGGCATTATCCCAAGCTTATGATCCAATCAACATCACACTAAGTCAGCTAAGGACTGTAAAATGTTATATTGACCATTTAAATCAATCATAGCATGCTAACAAATATTGTCTTCTAAAAAAGATATAATTTTTGGATGTACCTCATCCATTTGGGTGGATTCATTATTAGGGAAATAACTATTTTGCCCTCACATGCCTCCCAAGAAACTAACTATATAATATTGGACAGTTGAAAGGGACGCCTGAGGTGTGGTGTGGCTGAGCCTAGTGTGGAGTAGAATTTTTCGTTGTCCTTATAAGAACAAGGATAGTGAAGATAGGAATGGTGACAATTTGGCAATAGTGTGCAAATGCAAATATTCTTTGACACTCTACTCGTATGGATACTTTTTCTTGACATAATTGAACTTTAGATTTTGTATGCACAATGCATGTTTGTTCTAGGAAGAATTATTTTGATTCACTTCAATTTAAAAATACAAGTGACTTATCTTTTAGTGAAGGTTCGATTTGTAAAATTATGCATATTAGGTTGCTTGTATTTTGGGTGCTGTGGCATGAGTCCCAAAAGTATGGAAGAGCCTAATTTTCTTGAGCTAGTCGATGGCTATGAATATTCAATTGAATGAGGAGTCCTCAAATTCATACATGACAGAAGATCCTGATGAAAGGAGAAAAGAATGATATTCTGTACCTCATGATGTCCTCAAAAGATGATTGGAAGTGGTGCACCAAAAAGCTTACAGGGTGCAGATGGGTGTGATAGAAATCCTGCTAGGTAAGTCTCTCTGCATAGTCAATTAACACTATAAGAAAAATTGTATTTAGTGGCATTAGAAAGTGCAACTTAAATAATATTGTAGTGACAATTTTATATTTAATGACATTTTTTAAAAGTCTCACTTGTAGCGGTATAGCTAAAGGTATAAATGTCATTAATTTACTTCTATTGTAACATTAATAAAATGCAAGAAAAAATTTGTTAGATGGCACATTAAAATGTCACATAAAATACATCACAAACATGGCAAAGTGCCATTAAAGAAAATTTTAAATGGCATGCCAATATGCCACTAAAAATGAATGTAGTGACATATTAAAACGCCACCGAAATTCCTTTAAATGACAATATAATACGCCACAAAAAGTACAATGAATGACGTGTTAAAATGTCAAAAGAAATAATTTTAAATGATATGCTGATTTGCCATAAAAAATGCATATAGTGATGTAAAAATGCCACAAAAAATTGCTTTAGATGACATAATAGCATGCCATAAAAATTAATTAAACAACATGCTAAATTAAATGAGAAAAAAAATTTCTTTAAATGACATCTTAATCTACCACCATTAGCCATATTATGAGACTCCAATATGTTCCAATTGCTCTGTATAAGACTTGAACATGCGATATTTTACTTGGAAAGATATAAGTTTACCGTCAAGCTATCCAGCAAATATTCATTATAAATATTCAAAAATATTATTATATTCTTATACTTTACAAGCATATTTTATCAATTATTTAAATATATGCTAGAAATTATTATATTAAATAATACATTTGAAAACATTTGAGACATTAAATTTAGAGATAGAAAATATTCAAAAATATAATTTATAGGTGAGGAGAAAAAATAGTCAAAACTTAGTTTTTTATACTTCTTGAAAAATATGATTAATTTAGTCGATAAATTAAAATTATATTTAAATAGTTAATTTAATCAATGCAATATTATAAGATATAAAATTGTATATTTTACAATTAATAATATTATTAATAACTATATATACTTTATCTATTTTCATGTGATATTTATTTCATGTTACACCATAACTAAATTATAAGTTATGTTTTTCTCCTTTTTTTCAAAAAAACGTAGTATTGCTAGTTAAATGCTTTTAACATATAGTTATGTCAGTAATTTCAATAAAATTATATTTTTATAATATTTATTAATCAATTACTACTAAGTAACACTATATTGTAAAATAATGTTAAATTAGTACTACTAAATAATTTACAATACGTTTTATAAATGGTGCCATAAATGTATATATGAATAGCATTTTTTTTAAAAAAAACTTAGTCGCACTAGTTAAATGCTTTGCAAATATATTTATGTTCGCATTTTCAATCAAATACTACTATTTGTTTGTTACTTGTTAGTCAAATACCGCTCAATATTGTATTACAGTGACATTTTTCAACAATTATCATCATATTACTCTTATATGTCATTACACTGTTGAATATCACTAAGTTGGTGCCACCAAACATTTTGTGGGATTTTTCTTAGGCGCGACCATAAATAAATATGGGTGACATGTTTTTAAGAAAAAATAGTGACACTAGTTGAATGTCTTCAAATTGTATTTTTGTTGGCATTTTTATCAAATGCCTCTATTTTAAATGTCATTTAATAATCACATGCCACTAAATATTTTGTTATAATGACATTTTTTTATGACTATCACTATTTTATTTTTGTGTGTCACACACTATAAATACCATTAACTTAGTGTCACTAAATACTTTATGACATTGTTTTCAAAAAATACTATACCTACATATTAGTGGCATTTTTCTAAAAAGAATTAGTGACACTAACTAAATGCCTTTGAAATACATTTATCTTGGCATTTTTGTCAAATGCTGCTATTTTATATGTTATTTAATAATCAAATGCCACTAAATATTTTATTATAGTGACATTTTTCTTATGATTATCCCTATTTTACTTTTGTGTGTCATACACTATAAATGCCACTAACTTAGTGCCACTAAATACTTTTTGACTTTTTTTTTCAAACAACACTATAACTACATATTAGTGGCATTTTTTAAAAAAAAACATTAATGACACTAACTAAATGCCTTTGAAATACATTTATTTTGGAATTTTTAATTAAATGTCACTATTTGTTTGTCATTTAATAATTAAATGTCATTAAATATTAAATTATAGAGGTATTTTTTATAACTATCACCACAATACCTTTTCATGTCGTTATATTGTAAAATGTCACCAAGTTAATGCCACTAAATATGAATTTTCTTGTAGTGTAGAGATGTTGATTGGCTTGAATATGTGCATGGACTAAATGAGTTAGTGTCACAATCTTACTAATTCAGCATGTGCATTGGTATCTTTGAAGGTTAATGGAATTTGGTGTTTTGATTTGTGGTGCAACAATAAGCAATTGCCAAATGAAAAACATTGATAGGAAAAAGATTGTTGAGATTTGACTTGGTTATTTAAAAACCAAGTTTGTAAAACTCATCTTCAAGGGATTTGATTTTATCTGTAAGGGTTAGTTTAGTTGTAATGATAAGGTTAGATATAGGGCAAGTTCGGTTGGATTTTAAAGTTATCTCATGATAAGTTATAGGATTATTAATTATTGTAGTATTGTTTGGTTTGCATGATTGTTTGAAAAGTTTCCTACATGATTGTTGTTTGATTGGAGGTATAATAATCCTTGCCATTTGATTGTTTTATGAAATGACCATGCTATTCTTTAGCTTAAAAAAAGACAAATAATCCTTTAGCTTAATTTATAATGTGAGTTCATAATAATTAATTTCATATCATAAAATTATAATATATAATTCATTTTGTGGGAGGTCTAAAATTACTAATTTAAAATAAACAAGTTATTACTTATAATTTCCAAAATTATTAATTTATAATTTATTTTTATAAATTTCTACCATTATTGATTATTGATCTATAATGTGTTCTCATAATCCATAATTATTTTTTATAATTTTTAAATAATTTTATATAATTATCCAATATAGTAATAAAAAATAATTAATTTTAGAATAATTTTTCTTCTCATAACTATTCAAAAATAGTTTCATAATTTTACAATTACAAAAAATATGAAATTATTTATAATAAATTAAATTCTCAAAAAAACTAGAGACAAAGAAAATGTAGTTCCTCAACGTCTAAAGGCACTATATAATCTAAAAATAAATTTTTATCGATTTAATCATTTTATACAAATTGGAAAAAAAAAAAAAAAGCAAAAAAATTTCGCATGAAAATTTGTGTCAAGGAATTGATTCCCTGCATTTACCGAGCTTGTGTCTGCATTTTTATGGGAGGAATAAGATATTTTTTAAGGGCAAATAAGACTTTTTCCCTACAAATGAATAGGTATGGATCAAGTGAGATAAGTTATCTCAGAGGTGTTGATGGGTTTAACAATATCATATTTTCAACTTATATGTACGGGCCTAACAATTAATCATAGGCCTGTGGGTATATAATCTGGCAAACTAAACGTTGGACAACTAAGTGAGATTATTTTCTCTAATCCCATCAAATCCCTCCAACCAAACATGGCCATAGTGTTTTTATCCCACATTAGCATTTGTTTTGTTGAAGTAATAATAAATACTCAAGCCCACATTAATATCAAAAGTCCATATTCATATATACAATTTTCTTGATAAATGGATCTGCCACCTCCCATGGGTTTATTTATTATGCCAACCAAACTATATCATAATAATAAAAATCACATAAATTGTCACATGGTAAAAAAATCATGCGATAACATAAGAATCCAACCATACTAGACCTATTTGTTTTGTAAAATTAGGACTTTTTGTGTTAAATTTTCTAGTTTTGAGAGAAGTAATCAAGTAACTTATTTTTATAAATAGGAGCACCTATTGGTTGCTTGGGATATACTTGTGAGATACTTGCTTTGAGTTATGAATATAAAGGGGTTGAGAGAATTTCTCTAGTAACTTTGAGAGTGATTGTAGAAAGGTTGTTTTATTTTGGATTTGAGTATGTCAAATTAAAGGATAATATGCTATAATGGTAAAATTTCTATCAGAAAGAAAACTTTTGTAGACTAGGGACTTTGCTTAACAATATAAACCTATGTATTTTAATTTTCTATCCATCATGCATCATTTTTGGTATGATTTGTGCTTTCCTAATAAATCAAATCTTGTACCTAAATTATTTTAACTGTATGCCCAATATGAAGAAACAAACATGTCCTGCTGACAAGGCCCAGCAAAAGAAGTCGAAGAATTTAAGAAAAAGAAAAGTGAACATAAAAACAGCAACTTGAATCTTGAAGAGAAGTTTTCCATGCAGGAATATAGCAATAACTTTCCCTTGACATCTTCAAGGTTGTTTGCCTTAGAACAAATGAGTTGGACAAATAAAGTAGACGCAATAAGGGCAGTTCCCTCTTTGGAGTGAAAAGGAAAAGGAAATGAGTACAAATGGGTGCCAATCCGGTGAACAGAGATCAAGAGAATTCCAAGGCAAACGGCTAACGATGACGTATTATTGTAGAGTTCTTCTCGTCATTCGATTTTACAGTCATGCTGCCCATGGCCAATCTGCCACCATAGGGAAAACGTCAATTTTAAGAGAAGAGAAATGCTTACCTTTCCTCAGAAATGCAGCCATCAAATCTAGAAATGCAGATCGCCTTTACATGTACAGAAGACTTTATCAATGTTGCGTCCGATCATTTTAATCTATACTAACCATTGAGCCTTTCGCCTGGATTTTTACCACATGCTTTGGCTCCTATCCTGCAAAACTAGCAAGAAAAAGGTAATTAATTAAGCATACCATTAAATAGTGGTGGCAAATGGGTGGAGTGGGTCGGGTTGGGTATGAGTTGAGTCTTTATGGTTGGGTTTAAAATGGATTGAGTTCATAATAGGTATATATTTATGGATTCAAAATGAGTTGAGTTGAGCCGGGTTGGGTTGGGTTTGGGTGGGTCCAATAATACCAAATATTATTTTGTTAAATGATGATTTTTTATTTTTATTTTACATATGTTAATTAATTATTATTAACAAAAAAAGATAATAAATAAAGTGAAAATCGTAGTAACTTAAAACTCTTTAGCTGTAATTACAAAATGCAATCGCAACATTCATTTGGCATGATTAATATATTAAAACTTTAGAATAAGGAAGAAGGATTCTTAATTCTTATTAATTATTTAGTAATTCTCATTTACTCCATTGTAGTCTCTCGCATTTCATTTGAAATTTTACTCTGTCACAATCTAACACTCATTTTAATTAAATTTTGTAAATGAAAGAAAGGTAAACTGTAAATACAAATTTTGAAATTTCACACTAAACCTCCACCTTTAATTCCTTAAAATGATCTTATTTTCAAAAAATGAAAAAAAAAAATTGTGACATCATTGATATCTATATCTATATTATAAATTATGACATGTAATTGAAGTTATTTTAACTCAAATTATAAATAAAAATTATAGTTACTTACAGAAATTTTTATTGAGAATTTAATAAATAAGTAAGAATATAATAATGAAAGAGCATATTAATTTTGGATGGATATTTTTTTTAAATATCAAATTTTGGGTGAAATTGGCTTAAACCATTTACAACACATTTTCGACTCATCTTCAACCCATTTTAAACGAATTTGAACTTATAACCCAATTGAACCCACTTGAGCCCAACTCATATTAAAACCATTAGAACCCAACCCAAACCCACTCATAATAATTTAAATCCAATCCAACCCAAAACTAAGAAACCATGGTTCTAAACCCAATTTACCACCCCGACCATTAAGTAACATAAAGTAGTCATGCTATTGTGTTACTTCAGTAAGGAGGAAGCTGACACTAAAATGAGGATAACTAGTTGGTTTCCACACAAACCTTTAAAGGAAAGAAAGTTGTTCAAATTGTCAAAATGGCTACAACATATAAGTTTCAAAAAATAAGCCAGTCAAATATCGAAGCCTAGTGATTTTGCCTTGAAATTTGGGCTAAATCGACAAAAAATGAAAGAAAAATGGAGCAAAATAGAGAAAGGGGCCAAAAAACGCATGCAGTGAACAGTAACTTATAGTGAACGGTAACTTTGCACCCCAGCACAAAGTTTTTGCCCAATTTTTGCAGAAGTGCACATAGGACAAAAAGTTTGCGCTAGGGTGCAAAGTTTGTGAGCCCCAACGCATGCTACAGGTTTACTTCGACCAGGACTCTACTTCGTAGACATAAATACATATTTTCTTTCAAAATTTAACGAGACACACATACATGAGGGTTTCTAACTACTTTTGAGATAGTTTCTCAAGATGGAGTATAGAACAAGGGTGTTGGGTGTTCTCATGAGATTTGTGGAATTCAAGTTTGTACTTGTATTTTGATTTGAGATTAATAAAAAAATTTTTTGTCGGGTGGATTAGGCAAATCACCGAACCATGTTAAATCTTGTTATCAATTGCATTAAATTTCTTTACTATTATTTCATAATTGTGATTCTAGATTCTTCCAAGTTACAAAAAATTGGTATCAAGAGCCGGGTTTGATCAGATGTCAACCATGAAGTACGAGGTAAAGAAGTTTGATACAAAGAATGATTCGGGCTATGGAATATGAAGGTCTACACCCTCCTATGTCAATAAGGTTTACAAAGAGCGTTAAAAGACAAAGATTCCTTGCCAAAAATGCTAACAGATGAAGAGAAAAATGAGTTTATGGCAAAGGCTTACAATACTCTGGTGTAATCATTGGCAAATAATATATTGAGAGAGATCGCCATGGAAAGTATGCCAACGAGACTATGGTCAAAGCTAGAGAGTCTATATATAACAAAATCCCTAAAATCGACTATATCTAAAATAATGATTACACATATTGAGGATGAAGGAAGGTACATTTATTACTCAACATATCGATTATTTCAATAAAGTAATTCTAGATCTCTCTGGCATAGATTTTAAAATTGAAGATGAAGATCAAGCATTAATTCTCTTGTGTTCAATACCCAAATCTTTTAAGCACTTGGTCACTACGTTGCTGTATGGATGAGATACGATTTCAATGGATAAAGTGAAGGCTTCATTGAATTCCAACGAATTGAGAAAACATGTCCTGGGTAGTAATGATGGTGAAAGTGCGGAAGGATTAATGGCAAAGAGGAGACCAAGAGAAAGAGGAAACAGTAGAGATTGATCGAAGTCCTGAACCAAACCTAAAAATGGCGACAGGTATTTTAGGTATGGTGGAAAGCAGCACTGGAAACAAAATTATTCGAAATGAGGAAAGGAAAAAGATGCAAGTAAACCTTCTGATTAGAAATGGGATGATGTCACAGGAATAGTTGAAAATGAATCTAATGTTGGGCTTGTTCTCAATATTACCAAAAACTTACTAAGCTCTGAGTGAATTTTGGGTAGTGGTTGCTCCTACCACATATGTCCACGTGAAGATTGGTTTACTACTTATCAGAAATACAATGGTGGTAAAGTGCTTATGGGAAATGATACTTCTTGCAAGGTTGTAGGAATTAGCTCAGTAAGTATCAGAATACACGATAACATAGTAAGGATCTTAATAAATTTGCGTCATGTTATAAATTTGAAGAAAAATCTAATTTTGTTAGGTACACTGGACAAGAATGGTTGTGAGTACAGAGCTCGAGATGAAGTTTTGTGGGTTTCCAAAGGTGCACTGCTTATCATGAAAGGAAACAAAAGCAATGGCCTTTACATCTTACAGGGCAGCACAGTTTCTGATAGTGCTGCGATTTCTTCATCAGTCAATGATACTACGAGATTGTGGCATATGCAGCTTGGGCACATGAGCGAGAGGGGAATGTCAAAACTAAGCAAATGTGGCTTGCGTGGTGGAGAGAAGATTGGAGAGATGAATTTCTGTGAGCAATGTGTGCTTGGCAAGCAACACAGGGTGAAATTCGACATTGCAATTCACATGACCAAGGGTACCTTGGATTGCACTCACTCAGATCTTTGGGGGCCTTCTCAAGTTCCTTCAAAGGGAGGTGCTAGGTATATGCTGATATTCATAGATGACTTTTAACGAAGAGTATGGGTGTACATGTTGAAACATAAAGATAAGGTGTTTGTCAACTTCAAGCAATAAAAAACTTTAATCGAGAAGCATACAAGAAAGAAAATCAAGTGTTTGAAGACTGACAATGAATTGGAGTTCTGCAACATGGAATTTTAGGAATTACGCAAGAAGGAAGGAATTGTGAAGCATAGCACAGTTGTACACACACCACAGTAGAATGGAGTTGCAGAACAAATGAATGTTCCTATCTTGGAGAGAACTAGATGCATGCTCATTAATGCTGGATTGTCCAAGGACTTTTAGGCAAAAGCAATCAATATTGTTTGTTACTTGGTGAATAGGTCACCATCAACTGCTTTGGACTGCAAGACACCAATGGAAGTTTGGTTCGAGTCTCCAGCTGATTACTCAAATCTAAGAGTGTGTAGGTGCCTAGGCTATGCTCATGTTCATGATGGAAAGCTTGAGCCAAAGGCTAGGAAGTGCATATTCCTAAGCTATGCAGATGGAGTAAAAGGTTATCGTTTGTGGTGTAATGATGACAAAGGCTCCAGAATGATTATTAGTAGGAATGTGACTTTTGATGAGTCTGCACTAATGAAAAAGGTGGAGCAGCTCGAAAGCAATCAATAGGGTGTTAAGAAGAAGGTAAAGTTTGAACTTGACACTCCACAAGTTTCAAAGGGGAAACAGAAGGTGGTAGATGAAGCAAGTGAGAGTGCATTATCACCTAACCAACAGTAGGAAAATAATTCACTATAAAACTATCATTTAGCTTGTGATAGGTAGAGGAGGCTAATCAAACCATCATAACAGTATGCATATTTAGAAATAGTAGCGCATGCATTGAGTTTAGCTGAGGAGTTTATAGGAGATAATCCATTCTCATACAAAGAGGCAATTTTTAGGCCAAATTCTAATAAATAGGTTGTAGTTATGAGTGAAGAGATGGAGTCTCTACACAAGAATAGCACATGGAAACTGGTTAATGTACCCAAAGAACAAAAGATTGTAGGTTGCAAATGGATCTACAAGAAGCATGAAGGGATTTCTAGGGTTGAGGATGCTAGATACAAAGCGCATTTGGTTGCTAAGGGTTTTACTCAGAGAAAGGGAGTTGACTTCCATCAAGTGTTCTCCCCAATTGTAAAACATACTTTCATTCGTGTTTTACTTACCATGGTTGCTTTATTTAATATGGAGCTTGAGCAGATGGATGTGAAAATAGTATTTTTGCATGGTGAGTTGGAGGAACAAATCTACATGAGTCAACCAGAAGGATTCATTATTTTCGGGAAGCAAAATCAAGCATGTGTTTTGAAGAAATCTTTTTATGGCTTGAAATAGTCTCCTAGACAGTGGTGTAAAAGGTTTGATGCATTTATTACCAAGATAGGATACACTAGAAGCAATTTTGATTATTGTGCATATTATAAAAAAATATAGTGATAACCTCCTAGTATATTTGCTGTTGTATGTTGATGATATGTTGATAGCCTCTAGAAACATATAAGATATCAATATTTTAAAAGCTCAATTAAGTGAAAAGTTTGAGATGAAGGATTTGGGCAGTGTAAAGAAGATATTGGGCAAAGAGATCATTTGGGACAGACATGCTGGATTATTGTGCTTATCTCAACAATATTACATTGAGAAAGTACTAGAGCATTTGGGATGGATAAGTCTAAGCAAGTGAGTACACCGCTTGTAGTTCATTTCAGGCTCTCATCAGATGATTCATCGAGTACTGAGAAGGAGGTGGAGCACATGTCTAATGCGCCGTAGCTAGTGCAGTAGGCAGCTTGATGTACGCCATGGTGTGCACTAGGCCAGATATTTCACATGCAATCAGTATTGTGAGCAGGTACATGCACAAGCCAGGAAAGACTCACTGACAAGCTGTGAAATGGATCATGAGATATCTGAGAGGTTTTGCAAACAAATGTTTGAGGTATAGTCAATTGAATTCTAGTGCTAGAATTATTGGCAATGTTGATACGGATTACGAAAGAGATTTGGATAGTAGAAGGTTCATGACAGGGTATGTGTTTTGTGTTTTGAGTTTTACGGTCAGCTAAAAGGCAATTTTACAATCATCAGTTGCATTATCTACAACAGAAGTTGAGTACATTACTTTGGCTGAAGGCGTGAAGGAAAGCATTTGGCTAAAGGGGTTGATTGAGGATATAGGTATGCATTCTAAGATCACTTCAATATTTTGTGACAATTAGAGTGCTATACATTTGTCAAAGAATCAAGCCTTTCATGAGAGAATAAAGCACATTGACGTTAGGTATCGCTTTGTTCGAGATATGATGTCTCAAGGCGTCATTTTGATAGACAAGGTTGGGACCAAGGATAATCCGGCAAATATGTTGACTAAGGATATTCTGGAAATCAAATCCGACTATTACTTAGATTTGGTTAATGTTTGCAAACTCAGATGATAGACCCTTTTGGGGGTAGGGACAATAAAAAGAATGATGAATTTCAAGCCAATGTGAAGAATTGTTCATTTTTGCCTTGAAATTTGAACTAAATTGACAAAGAATGGAAGAAAAATGGAGCGAAACGAAGCAAGGGACTAAAAAACGCATGTAGTGAACAGTAACATTGTGATAAACAATAACTTAGAGCCGAGGAGCAAGTTTTTTGCATCCCAACGCAAAGTTTCTACCCAATTTTTGTAAAATTGTGCAGAGGACAGAAATTTTGCATCGAGGCACAACGTTTGTGCACCCCAACGTGCAAGACGTTAATTTTTGCACTGGGGTGCAATTTATGTAAGCCCCAATGCACGGTACAAGTTTACTTCAATCAAGACTCTACTTCGTGAATATAAATACATGTTTTCTTCTAGAATTTAACGAGACACACATACACAAGAGTTTCTAACTGCTTTTGAGATAGTTTCTCAAGATGAAATGTAGAACGAGGGTGTTGGGTATTCTCGTGAAATTTGTGGGATTCAAGTTTGTACTTGCATTTTGATTTGAGATCAATAAAATTCTTTTCTTTGTCAGGTGGATTAGGTACATCGTTGAACTACGTTAAATTTGTTTTAATTACATTAAATTTTTTTACTATTATTTCATAGTTGTTATTATAGATTATTCCAAATTACAAAAGAGCACAATTGCAAAATCACCACCTTTGAAAATAAAACTTCTGACTTCACATAAAGAAAATGGAAGATCAAAATAGGCAAATAACCTTGTACATCAAAGTGCCCAACACAACCTTCCCTATCTCTAGCCAGCCAACACGCACTGAACACATGCATTCTAGGATCTGACAAAACACAAAATTATGCTTAGGTTCAAGTCAATCTTAGACAACCCATTGAGCTATCAACTTCTAACATTGGCAACAGTGAGAATTCTCACTAGATTTTAGATTTTATGCAGAAGGTAGGATGGTCTCACTTAATTTTGGAAACGTGAAAAGCCACAATGGAACTATGAACTTTCTTCAATCACTACCCAGAAAGCCAGCTAGAAACAAAATTATGGAACCACCAAGCATAAGCATTATCATCACCTTTTATAGAAGGTATGCGGATCCTAGTCCTGCGAATGATGCATTGGATAAATTAATTGAAGATGTAAATATATATATATATATATATATATATACCTGAAGAGTTTACAGGAAATAGAAGTATGTAGTTGTAACCTTCTAGTAAATTTTGAGGACTGGAGGGGAAGCATAGGGAATAACCCTTCAATGAGAATTCTTTTGTAATTACTGAATTTAGGCACCTAACCTGTAAATTCCAATTGCTTAACTGAAAAATTCACTAACAAAACTATTTCTTATGACCAAGAGCTTCATTTTGTCATCCAAACTAGAATTTTGTTCAAAACTACAATCTTTTGTTTCTTTTTAGTTGTCTTCTATTTTGATATGTTGAATTGAAACAAATGATGTAGCAGCAGAAAGACAATATCTGCTGCTTTGAAACTTGTAAGCTCAGTGTCATAATTTTCAAGCCAACTCAATATGATTTCAAACAAACTAGGATTGAACTGGCTGTTAGGACTAGAATTTAAATGCAACCTAAGCATAAGTATAGTTTAGGTTGTATTATGTTTAGCCTCATACTAAATTAAATAAGTATATAACATTTATGTAATAGATTTAATTTTATAATATTAATGTCATATATGAATCCTAAATGTCCTGACCTCATTCTAGTACAAACGTAATTCAATTTAACTTTCTCTTGAATTATATTTGATTAGGTACGCTGTTTCTGTTAGATATTAAATAATTTGGACTTTTGGTGACCGTACAAATATCAGTAATTAAGAAAATGAGTTTGGGGTGGTTGTGGGTGAATTAATGCAAGAATTAGTAAAGCTTTTCACAAAAATAAGTTCAATAAGAACAAGCCTTCAGATTTTAACTATGGAAGCTGTAGCAAATGATCATTCAAGTTGTCTTAGAAAGTAAAGTTCAAATGCAACAGGACGAAAGTGCCTCTGCATTGAGAGAAAGAATAAAATACAAGGAGAAACTTACTTCCAACTGTAACTATTTGACCTCGAACAAGTGGTTTTCATAGCAATACGTGCAACCTGAATCATAAGAAGCAACTAAGCCACCCCCATCAGTGCAGATGGACTTTGCACGTGTTTGTTCTATGTGATGATAATTTTGCCTTCCCTCTAGCAGAAATGCAAGGTTCATAGTCAAGAAGCATTGGAGACAGATCATTGTATATCCTTGAATCACTTTCTTTATTTTCACCTCATTCAAAACCCAGATAAGTTATTTGACCACTGTTACTATCAAAGTAAGTTTCTTTTTCAACAGCATCTTCAGTCGGTCGGTATAACATTTGCTGTTCACCAGTGGATCTATCAGCATCAATCTCTTCACCTGACAAGTAGCAGCAACTATCAAACTCATCATTTTTCAGCAATTCTGTTAGCCAATCCATCTCGCCATGATATTCTAATCTGAGATAATGCCAAATTATCTAATGCAGTATCCAACACCAAAGAAGAAGACATATCCACAAAATGGAAAGCTAAACCAGGTGTATCCCCCATAGGCCATCTCACTTTTAGGTGATAGTTTGACTCTTTTTAGAGTTTCCGTGATCGAATCAAGTTCAGATTGCACAGAAATGCTGTGATGTACCTCTAACTTAGACCTTGCAGTGCACATATCTGAGCTGGAGTCAGATTTTGGTGTCTGAATGATGTTTCCACTCTATGAAGAGCCAATAGATAATGTAGAATTATCCCCAAATAGATTGTTGCTAAAACGTTTTCCCTCCCTTGAACTAATGCCACTGCAGCTATAAGCAGCACTGGGGGAAGTAACCATCAAAACGTTGTCCATACTAATGTTCGAAGGATCCAAAACCACCTGAAATTCAATAGCTTTTCTAGGGCAAAGTATAGAATTCCCATTTCTCCATTTATTTGCCACCAAAGTTACTTTCAGCACACAATAAATCTGATGCATTTCCACATAGCATTGAAGGTGAAGAGAATAAATCAGGTGTGTCTGAAGAATTATCACATACCATTATAGATTGGTCTAATCTGTTACTAGAATCACTTCCCTGACCCTCATAATCCTCATTGCAGATGGATAACAGCCACCAAACTGAAGCCTCAGCAAGCAAAGGAATTGAACTATCCCGCAAATTATTGGCCACATTCCCATCTTTCTTTACATCATTAAAAAGATTGGCTTTGTCAAAAACCTCATTTAAGACTCCTTCTACGCCTGCACTTTCTCTTATCGGTGACGCCGGAGACAAGGTGACCAGCAACATAACAAACAGGCGTTGCTGCTGACTTTAAAACAAGCAGTTTAGAATGGGACTGACAATGAATTTGAGGAGATAATAAGGGTTCCAGAGGAGGTGTTTACAAAGCAAAACCACTATTAGCATTGGCTCTCTCACAAATTGAATCCTCTAATGACAATTTTACGGCCAACAAAATTTGCAGAATCTAAACCACGCGCACTTGTTACTTTCCCCGCACGAGTACAGTTCTGAGTACTACTCAAATTACTACTGTTGGCTACTCCAAGTAGCTCAAAGGCTTGCTCTGCTGAACCATTTTTTTGCGAATTTTTCATCTTTCCCTGAAATTCTTCAGACCCTTTTTACAATTGACTCACGGGATTGCCCCGAGTAAATTAAAGTTTTGATCTTTAGCCATTTCTACAATTGACTCACGGGATTGCATTGTTTTGCCAGTACTGCCTCTGGGTAAGGCACTGAGGCTGGTTTCTTCTGGCGAAAAGGCTTTTCTTGGTATTTCATTTTCTTTGAATCTGGGAAGCACCTTTGATGTATCTGCTGTTGATTTCTTGGGCTCTATTTTTGGAGAGCATTTTTGACTTTTTGTCAAGATGGTTTCTTGAAGAAGAAGATGACGAAGATGAAGAACAGAATCTTAAACAACCTTTGGGAGCTTCAACAGCAACAGCAGCTGCAGAAGAAGAAGAAGAAGAAGAAGAAGAAGAAGAAGAAGAAGAAGAAAGATTTGAGCCTTTTTTGCTGGTGGTTTGTGAAAAGGAAGTCAATTGAGATCTTGCAGTGAACTTCTCTTCTCACAACCCTCCTTCTCATTCCGTCTGCTTCTTTGTTTTTGCCCTCTCTCGGTCTCTCCATCATGTGGCCTGGTCCAAGAGAAAACTTTGTAATAATTTTGAATTTGTGAAGATTTATTTGATACTTTCTTCGTTTTAAAATTTTTAAAAATTTAATATAACTTTAATATTTTTACTTGAATTTAAATATAACTTTAATAATTTTTTAAAAAATTTAATTTATTATCTTATATAATAATAAATGAATTTAACTATTGGATATAAATATATATATATATACTTATTTGATTGATTCGGCTAAAAATCATTAAATATAATTATTATATATTAAATAATTTTATTTGATATATTATCTTATAAAATATAACTTTAATAATTTTAAGAGTGAACTAAATTAAAATTTTAGTTAAATTCATTATTATTTAAAAGTTAAAATGAGTAAATTAAAAAATAAAAATGTTATATGATACCTTCCATAATTTAATAGTGCATATATATGAATATATATATGTAAGTAAATATATGTATGTACATACAATAATACATAAATATATGTACTATGTAACACACCATCCTCTATCCCTCCCCTCCCCGTACCCCAAAACACCCACAACTTCTATCCCAATTTGGGATGCCAGTCAGGCACCCACTGCCATGCCCACGACCATGGCAGCAGCCTGCGGCTATTAGTCGCTAGCTGCTTCTGGCCATGACCAAGTCAAGGCAACCAATCATTCGCTGTTAATGGCCGGTCACGGCCAGTGGCAGGTCGCAGAGACTAGTCTCCCACTATCATGGCCAGCGGTTGCTTGCAACTAGTTGCCGCTGGCCTGGCCTTGGCTAACGGCTGGCAGTGAGGAGGGGGAACAAGACAAGTTTTCATTTTTTTTTCTTTTTAATTATTTATTTAACTATTCTATAATCAATAAATAAATTTAATTAATTATTTTAAATATATTTATTATTTAATATTTTAAGGTATGTTATTTCATATTAATTATTTGTATTTTAATATTATTAATATTTGTTATTAAACCAAAAGAAGCAGGATCTTATGAGGGAGGACTAGATTTCAAACGGATTCACAAACACCATCATATAAATGATACACAGGAATAAATTACTCAAAAACCCAACAGTCAATTCATGCTTCCAGATAAACACCCCAACACAACGCCCTAACGCCTTTAACATGGCTCAGTGGGCAAACACAGGGCAATCAAAGAGGTACCTGGAAGACTGTCAAATTATGAAACCTGCTTGGATAATCCAGTTCAAAATCTAACCCTTCAACACAAACCTAATCTAATATGGCCACATGCATAAAGAAAATATCTAACTCATAGTTGTTTAACACAAAACCCTTTAGCCTTCCATTAGGCTAGGGTATATATACAAATAATTTAAAATAAAAGAAAAGAGAATACATGTACGAACCACCAAGTTGAAGTAGAAAACTTCAATCAGCCTTTGATTAATTTACAAAATAAAGTTACAAATTTACAAAGCACAGTGGATGAGAATACAAAATAGCAGAATAAAATTTTGTACGCTGAATAGAAAAGCCTCTACCCCCTATACAATTTGAGGCTGTTTAAATAACGAAAAGAAAAGAACTATTATGGACTTCAGAATATTATTTTGGAGTCTGAACAGTAAAAAGCAAAGTACTGTGCGGATTTCAAAATTTTTGAATCCAGAACAGTAAAAGGTAATCAACAGTATTAGCTACAGTATTCTGATATTATTTTCAGATTACTATTTT